>CM061533.1:2316847-2566512 GCA_030545055.2 Neoaliturus tenellus
AAATTATATACTCCCGCATGTGTAACTCACTCACTTACTCACTCACTCATCGGGGTATCAGAAATTCATCAAATGTCGGTAAAGTAGATTAGCGAAGTTTAGTTATATCACCCATATATCACTTACTACACAGTAATTCCCAAGCGAGAACTAAATCTACTTTACCGACATTTGATGAATTTCTGATACCCCGATGAGTGAGTGGGGAAGTACATACTGTGATATAAATATAACTAAATACTAAATTAATCATGTGTAAGATAATAACAGCTGTTCTTAAGTTTATATCTTTTGTTTACATTTCAAGAAAAATATTACTATTATTGTTAATAAAATAAATGCAAGTTTTTAAAACTCAAATTTAGTTTTTAATAATCTGACATGGTGCCGAAAAACCCAAATTCTAAAAAAAAGGAAAGAATTAGGAAGACAAGACAAAAGTCTCCATCAGAACCATTGATGAAGAAGAAACAAATCCTGAAATGGTGCCTGAAGATGACTGTCCAATAAACATCAAGCCCCCAAAACCACTAGTTGTGACTAGTGGTAGTGATATGTCAAAGAACTGGAATCTCTGGCTTAAACGATTTCGGTGGTTTGCTACTGCAACAAACCTAAAAAATAAGTCAATGGAAAAAACAGATAGCTACTTTTATGTCTGTTATTGGAGAGGATGCTATTGAACTATACGAATCATTTAATGTATGCGATGATTCAACAGATTTAGAATCAATTATTTCAATGTTCCATTCTTATTATGAAAAGAAGTGTAATGTAATGGAGAGTTTTTATAAGAGCGTTTTATCTTCAACACTTTAAATCAGGAAAAAGGTGAAGTTTTCAACGATTTCCTTACAAAAGTGTTGAACCAAGCAAACAAGTGCTCTTATGAATCAATGAAGGATAACTTAATTCGAGACAGACTAGTATGTGGTATTGACAACAACAAAACTCGTCAAAAACTTTTCCACGAGGAAGGTTTAACTCTGGAGAAGACAATTAACATTTGTAGATCTTCAGAAATGGTTGAATACCAAATGTCCACAATGTCCGACAAGAAAAGCTGCGCTGTTAATGCTGTAAAACAAAAATCCAACGTAACAGCTGAAAATAATCGCCTGGAAAACACCTTTGACTGCAGTCGTTGCGGTTCTAATCATGGTCCAAAAGCCTGTCCTGCCTTTCAGAAGAAATGTACCAACTGTGGTAGAATGGGACATTTGACTAAGGTTTGCCCGCTCCAAACTGAGGAAGGGCATAAAAACTCTAACGGTTGAGGATGTAAATGAAAATAGGGAAGTATCTTCGCTTCAATCTGTTTCTGACCAGGTACTGTTTATTAGCTCTATATGTAATGATAAACAACAAAACACTAAAGACTGACCGAAGTCCTTTTACTTCCTAAAGGTCAAACTGTTACATTCAAACTTGATACAGGTGCCCAATGCAATGTCATTAGTAAACAAATAGCCACAAACAGTAGTTTACAAATCGTAAGTTCTAGAATCAAGTATCTGATATCTTATAGTAACAATAAACTACCTGTTCTTGGTGAATGTTCGACTGTTGTAGAAACTAGTAGTAAACAGCACCACAATGTTACATTCTTAGTAATTGATCATGATTACCCAGCAATTTTGGCCGTGATTGTTGCGAATGTTAGGATTTATCAAACGAATGAATGAGTTAGAAACAATCAATTATGAAGAAAATATTTTTAACGGAATAGGGTGTTTAAAAGATTATGAATATGACATTGACATAGTTGACAATCCTCACTCAAAATTTATCCAGCCAGACGAGTGCCTTATGCAATTCGTGATGATGTAAAACATGAACTTGACTCCATGGTAGAATTAGGTATCATTAAACCTGTAACCGAACCTACCCCTGTAGTGTCCCCCATGGTTGTTGTACGTCAAAAAGACAAGGTAAGGATTTGTTTGGATCCAACAGACCTTAACAAGAACATTAAACGTCGCCATCATCCCCTGCAAACATTAGAAGAAATTGCTGCTAGGCTTAATGGGTCAAAATTCTCTTTACACTTCTTGACTGCCGCAAAGGATTTTGGCAAATTAAGGTATCCGAACGTACATCTAAATATTTGACATTTTCCACTCCTTGGGGAAGGTATTCTTATTTGAGAATGCCATTTGCATAGCGTCTGCACCAGAAATATTTCAGGAGCGAATGTGTTCAATTCTTTCTGGATTGGAAGGGGTAGAAGTATCCATGGATGATGTCCTTATTCATGCCCCAGACAGCAAATTGTTAGAACAAAGAACTTCCAAAGCTATTTTAGCCCTAAATTCAGCAGGTCTTAAACTCAACAAAGACAAATGTATTTTCATGCAAAAGAAATCAAATTTTTAGGTCATGTAGTTACAGGTGATGGTCTCCTACCAGATCCATCTAAGTTGGAAGCAATAACGAATCTTAAACAACCTTCAAGTGTGACAGAGCTACACCGATTTCTCGGTATGATAACATACTTAGGAAAATTTATCCCTCACCTCTCAGAGTTAACAGAACCACTACGTAAATTGCTGAAAAAGAACACTGCTTGGTGTTGGATTTTGAGCAACAGACAGCGTTTGACAAACTTAAACAGACACTGGTAAAGCCCCCTGTTTTGCGATACTATGATTCAAATATTCCTATTACCTTGTCTGTTGATGCAAGCTCACACTCTCTTGGAGCTGTGCTAATCCAAGATAATCAGCCCGTTGCTTATTCGTCTAAGTCTTTAAATAAAACACAACAAAACTACAGTCAGTTAGAGAAAGAGGCTTTAGCCATTTCTTTAGCATGTAAAAGGTTTCATGAATATGTATGGGGTTCTCGTGGATTAGTCATAGAAACTGATCATAAACCTCTTGAATCCATCTTTAAGAAACCTTTACATGACACTCCTCCTAGACTACGACGTATAATAATGGAAATCATACCATATAATCCCAGAATTGTATACAAAAAAGGAACAGAATTGTACATTGCAGACACATTAAGTCGTGACTGCATAAACAAACCAAGTCCCAAAGAAGATGAAATGTCTTTTAATGTAGACCTTGTAGTAGCAATGTCAAATGAAAGACTTAGAGAAACTCAGCAATTGACAAATGAAGAAGAAGAGTTATCAAAACTAAAACATATCATAATGAACGGATGGCCAAACGATAAGAAAAGTTTACCACAAGAACTATACAAGTACTGGAACTACAGAGATGAACTTTCTGTCCATGAAGATATGATATTTAAAGGTCAAAGAATGATGATTCCCACACGTCTTCGACCTCTTACTTTACATCACATCCACCTTGGCCATAGAGGGATCCAAGCATCTTTGAATGTTGCTAGAGAATATGTATTCTGGCCTGACATGACTAAGGACATTAGGGATTATGTTTTGAAATGCAAAATATGTTGTAAGTTCCAAAAAGATAATGTCCAAGAAGAACTTTTACATCAAGATGTGCCATCAAGACCATGGATGGAATTAGGAACAGATATTTGTCATATATCTGGCAAAGATTATCTGTTAGTGGCGGATTCATACTCGGGATACTTTGACTTTGTTGAACTGAAATCAACTACATCATCCAATGAAATCACCGAAATGAAAAAATGGTTCTCCGTACATGGAATTCCTGACACTTTATTATCAGATGGAGGAACTCAATTCAACTCTTTTGAGTTTAAGAAGTTTGAAAAAGAATGGCAGTTCAACAAACGCGTTTCCAGTCCTTTATTTTCAAGATCAAATGGGCTTGCAGAACGTTATGTCCAAGAAGCTAAACTGCTATTAAAGAAGTGTTTGGAAGATAAATCTGACTTTTACCTAGCCCTGCTTCACCAACGGAATATTCCTCGTGACGGCCTTGGATCTCCAGTTCAACGATTGATGGGTCGTCGTACTCGATCACTCTTACCCTGTACAGACGATTTACTTAAACCGAAACTTCCTGAAAATGTTGGTGAACAATTACAAACTCTAAGAAACAAAACAAGGATGTACAGCAACAGATCAAAAAAGAAGAGTTTGGAGTTTCAGGTTGGCGAAAAGGTGTTATACAGGAAAGAACCTAGGAATTGGCAACCCGCTGTTATTCTAAAAGAAGGCCCAGAACCCAGATCTTATGTCATAGAAACTCTTGATGGAGCAGTATACAGAAGAAACTCTTGGTTTTTAAGAAAATTGCCTCCAGTAAATAATGAAGATGATACAATAAAAGAGACCGATTTCCATGAAGATCCTGTCCGTGGAGATACTGTCAAGCGGCCTTCCAGAAAAGTAAAACCCGCAGAAAAACTTAATTTATAAAGTAGTCTACTACTTCTCTGAAGAAAGGGAAATGTGATATAAATATAACTAAATACTAAATTAATCATGTGTAAGATAATAACAGCTGTTCTTAAGTTTATATCTTTTGTTTTTAAAACTCAAATTTAGTTTTAATAATCTGACACATACCAAACAAAAAAAATAAGTGTTATGAATGCCTTTTATTCTACCTGTTAGGCCATACTGTTGTTTTACAATTAATTGTTAGGTAACTGATTCTTTTGAATTGTTTGTTGTTACTTAGCGATTTTTTACATTGTTTGTTACTTACTGACCTAAAACTTTGGTTTCCAACTAATTGAGGTAAATTTCTAATTTTTAACTAATGTTTGAATTATCCCTGTAACTCCAACAGGATTTATGAGTAGTATTTATAATAATTTTTCTTAAATTATAACATACATTTTTATTTTGCATCGAATAGTATTTTTGTGATTAGCCTGTAGCGGGTTCATAACAGTTTGTTCATGTTGTCCTATTTTTTCTGACGGTATTTATTTTTTCATTTAAATAATAGTTTATATAATAATTAGTTTATGCAAAATAGTTTATTTAGCTTAGCCATCCTACATTTTCATCCATTTTATCCAAATATTTTTTTCATACTTTTTGCGCTAGGAGGGTGAGGCAAGGCATGGCGTCACGTCCCCTGACGACTAGTTTACTACAGTATAGTTTCTTTTAAAATCTATTCTAGTACTCAGGTATAGTAGATACGTAGAAACTACACATACACCCACACTCATAACCTAATCAGTACAGTTAGAGTATCAAACAAAATTAACAAGTTTAACTTAAAATCTGTACTAGCACTCAGGTATAATAGTTACATAGAAACTACACATAAACCCACACTCATAACCCTAATCAGTACAGTTAGAGTATCAAACAAAATTACAACGAGGGTTATGGGTGGAGGCCTCAACTACCATGTTCAGTGCTTGAGATTTTTACGGCAATTAAAGAATAGGGGCAACTAATTTCTGGGAAAGGGGGTGGAGCCTCCATATACCATAATATCTAGAATATTTCCATAATCGATCATGATTTCACAATTCTCAATTTTTTTACGGACTAAGGGGAACTAGGATGTGGTTTTAAAAAACGAGCTACAGGCGATTTTCGTATTAGCCGGTTTTCTTACTGTCTTAGCGGGCAGTTCTTCGGTGGGCCTCACCTGCAACTCATTATCGGTGGATTTTTAAATTTCTAATATCTTTCTTAAGTATTTTTTGTCTTTCATTATATACAGCGTACCTCAATTAAAACTTATAATTTTATTCCACTTTTATTCATTTTGAATACACCAACTACTTACATCATGTGGCCAAAATTTTAACACATATCAATTTTTAAGCATGGTATCTAGAATATTTACATAGTCCATTATTATTTCACAACTCCATTCTATCCCTACAATTACTTATATTTAAAATATTTCCATTGAAGGTTTTGATTATTTTAGGTGAGATATTGCTGTACATTACATATATAAATATTTGTTCATTTCCCCAAATGTTTTTTTCTTTATACAAGAACCTAGATCTACTGTCTAAGGAGGCCTAAGAATAAACAATTATTTTATAAGTTTTCGTAAGTCATGATTTGACAAAACCATTGTCAATATCAACACTCTTTATCTGAAATAAGTTTTTCCATTTTTTATTGGTGAATTTTACAGGTCGATTATTTTTATTATTATTACCACCATGCACCTATAGTTTTATTTTATCCAAGCAAGGCATTTTAGTTTACAGTTATTAATGTGAACTTTTGCATCGATTTGGAAATGTTTAGAACTTTTTATTTTTTTTCCTAAGTGGGGACAGTTTTTTTATGAATTAAGAGTTCTTAGTTGCGCGATGACGTAATGTCCCTCAACGATTCTTTTACCATTCTTTAAATATCAAAAAATTCTCACATATAAATTGAAGATACACTCGCAGCCTGTAAAAAGCTAAGATAATAATTATTTTATTATTGCTTTTTACTTTTAATCTCCAAGTAACGCTATGTATCCCCCCAAATTAACACTAAGCTTTTATGAAATCTTGAACTTTGAGCTCTGGCATTCAAATTATAACTATGAAAGATATATCTATGACGTAACGACGACTCTAATTTGGGCTTTAACTACTCGGGGGCAACCCCTGAGGGGGCATGGGGGCGGAGCCCCCATCGAGCCGTAGGCGAGTTAATAAGCTAATAAGCTGGTATGCACCAGTGAAATAAAACAAAAGCAAGAAAAATGTCCAACAAAGAAACCAAAAGGCTTCAGCCAATGGAATGTTAGCAAGGATAAACAAACACTTCCCACCACTATTTCTG
Source organism: Neoaliturus tenellus (assembly GCA_030545055.2). Classification (NCBI taxonomy): domain Eukaryota; kingdom Metazoa; phylum Arthropoda; class Insecta; order Hemiptera; family Cicadellidae; genus Neoaliturus; species Neoaliturus tenellus. Next base: position 2,323,521 of record CM061533.1, read on the forward strand.
GCCCCTCCCACGAATGATCAAGTTTAAAAAACCGGGCTATTTAAAGTTGTATTTTAGAGGTTATATTTACAAAGCAAGTAACATACAGTGTTTACATTTTTGTTATTTGCAACCAATGGTTTTTATAACGTTGTAATTTCACTATTCTGCATCGAAAATGAATAAATAACATTTAGCAAACAACAGACTTTCCTGTATTAAGACTTTAAAAAAGATATTTCAGCATATTTTTCAGTACTAGGAAAAAAAAAGAAAGGATTTTGGTACTATTGAGAGAACGAAACAGGCTGATTTCGTGCAGAATGATAAAAAGCCTATAGTTAGTTGGTCTACCATTTGTTAGTTATCTTTTGGACTTTTATCTTGAATACCTCGTAGGCTATATAAAGGCTTTAATTTATGTTGATAGCAATTATGTCGAACAGCATGTAAGAGTTGTGAGGCCTTAGAACTTGAGCTTTCCCTTTAAAAATATAACCACTTTCTATGATTTCTGTTTTTTTTAAATATCAAGAGACGTTCTATCCTTACACTTTTATTAGTAAAATGTTATCAAATACACATTATTGCAGTAAAATATTTATACAGTTTAATTAATCATTGGTAATGGTTCCCTAAAAATCGATTCCGATAGTTTTGAAAGTCATAGATTTTATTGCTTCACTTTTGCTGGCATTGAAGATTATATTAAAATAATTAGCCCATCTTTTGATTATGAATATGGCACGATTTTCTCGATAGTGCAAAAATAATCACTGTTATGCATCAGAGCTGATTAGCCTACTTCGAATATCGCTAGAAATTATATTTTAATCAGTTTTAATCACTGCGTTGTAACTGTTAACACAATAATTTTCGAATCAAAGAAATCACAAAATAGGTACTTATAAATGGCGATGAAAAGATTGGTTTAAAATGGTAAAAATCAATATGCCAGATAGATTGTAGATAGACAGATTCTTTTGCCGTTGCTTAGTGACTGCCGAATTCCCGTAAAAATTGCTATTAAAAGTAAATATACGTGGAAAATAATAGTTAAGCGCTGGTATATGCGTCCCCGTATACACTAAATGAAATTGAATATCTGCAAAATTCTAGCCCCGTAATGGTCGATCTTACAAATGTAAGTTCTTCTAGCTTGTGTACTGTATTTGTTCATGGGTTAAAAGCGTATTAAAAGCGCGAAATAGAGAATTACTTAGTTTAATTGAATATTAAGCATATGTTCAACTTTAATCTGGGCTTGAGTTAAGTTAAAACTTACTTCAAGAAAAGGACCCTTTTAGAGAGTGATCTAGATCCCGATATTTGAATATTAAGAAACAAAAACTTCAAATCAAATTTATAAAAGACTAGGGGGCCCGTGAAGCGCAATGCGCTGCATTTATTAGAGTACCTGATGGTGATCAAACCTTGCTCCATGGTTATAAACTGAGTTACTTTGAAAATAAAACTAAATTATAGTGAAAATCAGATAACTACATATTTGTGTTTCATCAATCGATCTTCATCACTAATTTATTCTCCAACTTCCCAATGTGATAGCGTTGAGATTACGTGGTTGTTCTTAACCTATTCTTAAGGCCTCTGTCTAAACACTCTTATACAATTTAGAATAAATTCACAGATTCTGGATCTAGATAGTTTAGCACATATAAAACGTAAATGACAACAGAATAAAAATCTACATTTCATTACAACTCATCCCGGTTGAGTTAAGAGCACTCACCGCGGCTGTTTTTGTAGTCCCGTTTGAGGTAGTCGTCGACATAGTGAATGAGTCCAAATCACTATTTATAAAGAACTAAATCCTCTTTAACTTAATTTCCCATGGAATTACAAAATTTTTATAAAGAAATCACAAAAATTGAGGCAAAATCTACATCTTTGTTGGTGTGGTCCATTTTGTTTTTAGTGGCATTTTTTATTTTTTGGTAAAAATTTCTCTTTTAAAAAACCATTTTTTAAATAAGCTTGTTTTCTGTACTGGAGGTAAAAAACTTTTAAATGTTGTCTTTTACACAGGTTTTTTTAATCAATCCATCAAAATTTATTCGGCTGACAATTAAGAAATTGCATTAGCCTATACATCATAAACTTATCCATAAAACCTAAAATTAATTTTAAATTCATAATTTCTTATTTTATATTGTAAAAGTCTTCCATTGAATAAATGCTCTTGTGAATAATATATCTTCTAAATTTCTTCTTAACTGTGTTTGCGTCTGATTTCATATTCTTAATTTCAGTAGGAAGGTTATTGTAAATTTTGGTATAGTTATATTTAATATGATTTTCATAAAATGATGTTCTATGATAAATGGCTGAAATTTTATTAGTTTTTCTGAGATTCATGTTTGTGTTATTGGTTTCTAAAGTATGAATTTTATGTGTAATGAATAATATGTGTAGCGTTCTGCTTATAACATGTTTATACTATAATAGTAAATAAAAAGGTTATTACACTTACAACCAACTATCGCTTTTCCTTATATTTTACAGCAGTTTGAAAAACATGCACACAAATTTAGTGTTCTATTTTAATATTTGTTACCTTTCATTATTGTTTCAATACCAGTCGGACGACCAATAAGACAAATGTCAAAAATTTCAATTTCCAAAATTGTTTTCGTAAAAAAATGAATTTTTCTAGGGTTAAGTTACAAAATTTATTTTTGTGCCCAAATATGCGTTGATAAAACTTTCAAGCAAAATCTACCAGCTACATTTTGAGAAAAGGTTAAAAGCTCAGATTAGACACTCCTAGTATTAAAGAATGAAATTATGTTGATATTTCAGTACAAGTTCAATTTGCTTCTATTCAGCTTTTAACATATGTGTTTGTTTGTTTAATTATCAACAGCTGTTTTATTTGGCAATTCAATATAAATTGTTCCCATGTTAATCTTATGGACAAAAAAATGAACTTTGAGGGCTTCCCGTGAGCTTCAGAGTTAAAATATCAAAAATCTAAAACCTTATTGCAAAACTACGAACCGAGACCATTCTTTTGACACCTCAAACTTTAAAATTGGTCCAGAAATAAGGGAGGAGTAGTGTTAACAAAAAAAGGGCATCACGTATTATATATATACTAGGGGGCCCGTGCAGCGCAATGCGCTGCATTCAAGGGTACCTGGTGATCGAACCTTGCTCCATAATTAAGTTGTAGTGAAAATCAGATTACACCACATTGGTATTTCATCAATCGATCCTCATCAATAATTCTCAAACTTCCCAATGAGAGGGTTTTGAGATTTGATGATTGTTATTTTAGGTCCAAATTAGCTAGGATTAATGTAATGGTTCTTATTCCGATTTGTCTTGAGCCTGTGCCTAAAAATAATAAAAAAAATAGAATAAATTTACAGATTTTGGATCTAGATAGTTCATCTTACAAAAAACGTAAATGACAACAGAAGAACAATCAATATTTATGTCAACTCCCCGGTCCTGTATGAGCTATGCCGCACTCACTGCGGCTGTTTTTCTAGTAGTATGAGTTAGTAGTCGACATAGTGAATAAGCCAACACTATTACTAATTATAACAGACTAAATCCTCTTTAATTTAACTTCCCATGGCACTACAAAATTTAAAGAAAGAAGTCATAAAAATTAACAAAATCTAGGCTACATATTTTTGGTGTGGCCCATTTTGGCTTGATGTGGCATTCATATTTTGGTTTAATTTCTCTTTATAGAAAGCACTATATTGCAATACCACTATATAGAAAACCACTATTGTTGCATTAGATTTGTTATAGTATCACAGTAAACAGGTTAATTAATTTACACCAATTTACATTCCTTTTCCTAGCTCACCACAGTTTGAAAACCCATTAGGTGTTTTATTTTAATTTTTGTTAACTTTCGTTGTTGTTTCAATACCAATCTGATAATCCACAAAAAGAACATAAAAAATTTCAATTTCCAATCTTGTTTTTGTACAGGAAAATCAACTTTTCTGAGGTTAAGTTACTAAATTTATTTTTGTACCCAAATAAATATAAGTAAACAAAGTTCAAGCAAAAGCTATACATTTTGAGGAAAAAGTAGAACTTACAATTTGTTCCACACATAGACACTCCTTAAAGTATGGAATTGTTTTGATATTTCAGTACCATTCATTAGTTCAATTGCTTCTATTCAGCTACAGGACTGTGGAGAAAATATAAACAAACTCAATTACATTACAGCAGTTTCCCCAGCCCTGATTCAGCTAGCTTTTGACATGTGTTTGTTTGTTTTACTATCAACAGCTGTTTTATTTAGCAATTCAATATAAATTGTTCCCCATGTTAATCTTATGGACAAAAAATGAACTTTGAGGGCTTCCCGTGAGCTTCAGAATTAAAATATAAAAAATCTAAAACCTTATTGCAAAACTACGAACTGAGTCCATTCTTTTGACACCTCAAACTTAAAAATTGGTCCAGAAATAAGGGAGGAGTAGTGTTAACAAAAAAAGGGCATCACGTATTATATATATAGATATAGATTTTTACCCAGGACTAATTAAATTACTATATTTATACATACTCTATTCTCATGTGTTCTATTATTTATGGATATTTCAAAATAAATCCAGGTTTACAATTTTTTATTCCAACGCTCAATGAACCTGAATTAATTTAATAATTTAAATAATTAAATAGTTTAATTTTGTATAATTCGTACATTGCTATGGGGTTCACCACAAATATTCCCCAAATCCCTAAATTAAAACATATACAAGATTAAGTGCTTTTAATTTTTTCGTTTTTGTTTTTTTTCAAATTGTGTTTATATGACTCAAGCTTGTTTTCGACATTCCTGTGTTTCAACCATAATTTTTAGAAATTCTACCTTTTCTACAAAACGTTAAAATAAAGAATAAACTTTTTATAGGGTACGTTTATTTGGAAATAACTGTAACTGGGAATAACCTTTCAAAGTTTAACACAAATCTTTGATTTGTACCCTGCTTTATCCGAGGAACCTTAGATAATTTTCCTAAGTAACCTAATATGGTCTTATTATGAGTTTTGTAGTTTTTCTCTTTTTTATATAGTAATAAGCATCTCGTCAATATAACAAACAATTATATTGTTTTTATTTAATAAATCTTGGTCCGGAAATAAGTAAAACAATGTTGTACTCATTTTTTAGTTAGTATAAGATAAGTAGTATCGGCGAACCAGTGCAAGTGCATTATAAAAAATCTAAAAGGTAAACGAAGATAAAATTCATTTTAATATCCATAGTGTATTCTGTATGGATAGCACCGGTATAGGGAAGTAGTTCGATTCGATGTTAAAATTTTGTAAGCAATTCAAGAATACTTAAATTCCTGCTTTTTAATAATATTATTGATAAAATTAAACTATACTTTTGTTATTAGCTATAAGAGTAAAATGGTTATTCATCAAAAGTTCTTTTTTTCAAACAGTTTTATACTTTCATCTTTCAAAGGACAAAGTTGAATTGATTGGTTTCATAGTAAAAATAAATCATAAATTTAAACTGTAAGTTGAATACTTAATTGCATATAGCTGTACATTACAGTGGTTTCAAGTAAAAAAAACTTGATACAAAATATAAAATATAAAAGATTTAACCTAAATGTTATAAAAAATAAATGTAAACCTTAAATAATATTATATTGTTTCAACAATACACTAAATATTTTCATTTAATAGTACTAAAAAGTTAACATATGAAACAAAACAAAATACGGGGGAAATATAAGAAGTAAGTCTGAGTAAAATATTAACGAAAAGTCACCTAAGATGTAATATTCTTATTAATTAAAGAACAGTATCATCAACTGGGAATTCCCGCCTAAGCAGTTAGCAAAGAAACTGAAGTTGTCGGCCGTGAGCGGGGCGGCGGCGCATTGTAGCAGCTGTAATTGTATGGGTGGCCTGTTTTAATTATGTTCGTTTGTTAGTCCTCATTGTATGCCTACCTGGTCCTTCTCTAATTCAAACTTGCTATTGCTGATTCTGTTGAATTAAATGTTTTAGAATATCTGTATTATACCCACGGAGCTTTAAAATATAACTCAAATGAATTACGAGATGAAGTATGGTTTTATATTGTTTGAGAGTTTGAGAGAAGCAAACGATTTATATTTTTTACAACGTGTAGTATTGTTAGTAATGTGCTAGAGACATAGGTTTATTTTAGAGGGGAAATTAATAATTTACCATACAATTTGATAATCATTATGAAATGAAAAAATATAACAACACTGGTTCTGGGTTTTCGGCATATCCTTCGCTATAAATACTATAATACTATATGTAACCATGACTTACAATACGATTGAGGCTAAAGTTACTCTTCAGAAATATAATCAAATATCTGAATACTATTAGCGTTGATTCTAACATAATATTAATTTATTCCATGAATTCAACCCTCAAAACTAAAACTGTGTTTAATCATACAATTCATTTCAAAATTAATGTTTCTTTATGGAACTTCAACATTGAGTTTGCCCTAGGTTTGAAAACAATTATTATCCAAATGGTGCATTATAAATATTGCATTGGGCTACATTTTATATACGGTTACATTTTATAGTTTCTTGTAATATGCGGTGTCCAATTTGATAACAAATTGACTGGTTCAGTGTTATGCAATGGATAGGCAATAGTAATTTTTCAAACAGGTTTTAATTATTTCAGAAATAGCATAAATGTGTAAAAAATACTATTTTAGATATAATAATTTATACTAAAATGAAGTAATTACATTTTGCCTATAACCAAGTAATTATATATTTTAAAACTATACCACCACCAGTATCCTAAGAACTTTATTGTAAATTAATTAATTAATTAATTTAATTTATATTTTATTATGTTAAATATCTGTTGAAATACTAAATATTTAATCAAATAATGTTTAAAAAACATATATTAATTTGTATGTTCTGTTATATGATTTAAACTCTCTAAATTTGATTTACATTTTGGTATGGATTGAAAAAAGTATGTAAGTAATTAGAAGTTAATAAGTATAGCTTATCAGAATGTAAGTAATTGAAAATATGTCATTGATTTTCAAATATTTATTTTTAGTAAAAATAATTTTTTTCATCACCGTTCACCTTCCGTTTATTTTTAGTTTTTCAGCTCAAGCTACTAGAATTTCTTATATCGATGAAGTTATTTTAATTCAATTTTCAACAATTTTATTTGTTTTGATCACAGTTTTTTTGTCGTCTCCATCAACCCTCGCGTCTTAGGTTAGCGGCAGAAGATCAGTTCCAAGCATAAGTAATATTTAGGTCTAATGGGTCTAATAAACCGCATTTAAATTCTTTGGAGAAATGAGCCAGTTCAAGTATGCATTTTCAATGCTCTTATGAATTTTTCACACTATCATGAGCTTCTCAAGTCTTTGATCGTTCGAACAATTTGTAGTATCTTTTTATTTTCTTCATATATCAGTTTGAAACGTTTGTTTTAGAAACTCAAAAATATGAAGACAAGAGTTTGTTTTATTAGATTGTTGGTCAGTGTGCAACTTGTTTCAACGCATATTATCATTGGCTATTTTTTTATTATTCTCATCTGATCTACAGCTTTACAAGTATTGTTAGTTTTAACTATTGTAATCTTTTGCTAATTCGTGTAAGAAAGTTGATCCCGCAACCGATTGCAAAACATTTTGTTTGATCCATCTTTAAATTTAATATTAACATTAGTTTGTTCACCCGCTTAATATCTATTGTTAGTTTCTGTTATAAACTACTAATATATCATAATTAAAATAAATTTTACTGTCAAATAAAAATACTAACGAAAAATACGAGATTGCATTTGACACGAGGATTCCGGGAAGAACTCGTCTTTGTGACGGTAAAATATCAGAATTGATTAAAACTAGCACCCGTAGATTCTGTAATATTGTTTTCAGCAAATGCCTTTCAGTTTAATATAAAATTATAGTTTTTATTTAAGGTTGTAATAAAAAATTATATTTTATAAAGATGTCTCCGTGTTACTGGACTGTTACTAGTGTATTAATCTGATATATAAAAACTTAAGTTATTTATTTAGAAAATGTAGGCTTGTATTTCCCTTGATTGTGTTATATGTGACTGGTAAATTTTTTCGTGCTATACTGTTACTAAGATTATTCAATGATCATTATAAAACACCATACGAAGCACCTTAGAAGGGTGCTTAGTATGTATAATAAATTACATATTGTGTGATGTGTGGATTTTATGAAACATTTGGTCCCAGAGTTAAACCAATTGGCTGCCCAATGATAATATCTGCAATTCTTGACAAACTCAAAAGGAGTTGAAGGTTTTTATTATTTTACCAACCTGTAATTAAGAAACATTGAACACTTCTACATTTTTTTCTAACCTGATTTAGTTTGAAAAATAGTAAAGAAATAGCGCATATATCTGCAAGCCTTTCCCAGCCACGGATGCAACTCTACATTCGGATCTCTTCTGTTCTAATTATATAAAATATTATATATTGAAAATTTTTATCGAAAAATATAAAACTATAACATACCGGAAAGAATTAAACATTTAACAAAATTGTTTTATTTTGTTATGTTTTGCAAAACTTCGTCCTAAATATTGGCACCTCTTTCAAAACTGTTTGAAACAAACTAATGCAATTCCATCCTGTTAAGACCTAGTTTTACAATTGGGATTGAACCATAAATGGGCCATTTTAAATAGTTTAAAATTTTGTGCCAGTTGTAAAAAAATTACTTTATTAAATATTTATGTTCCAGTTGTCTTTCAATATTATTTATAGTAAAAATTTTAAACCATTCTATAAAACCACCATAGTATTTAAACAAAATAATAACATTGAAAATGTACAGTATCTGTTAGTAAATTTGCTGAATCGTTTTGTTATAGGCCCTATCAACTGTAATATTGTCAATAATAACTTTGATTAATTCGTAAATTAAATGCTTAATCTAGGAATTAAGATGATCATACTTAATCTTTTGATGTTAAACACTAAAAAAATATATTAAATTTCTTAAATCGGCTGTAAACTTAAAAATAGGTGAGTTATTATTCGGAGCAAAGCTTTTTAAACATTTATTGCTTTGGGGACAGAGGCGTCAAGAAACTAATATACTAATCAATTTAATGGTATTATTATCTTGATGAGGAGTTTAGATTATTCTCATAGATTACTCTCAACATATTATATGCTGCATGGATCTAAAGTTTGTGAATTAACCGCTTAACAAGGTTGTTGACTATAAACAATGGAAAGTAGTGATATTTTAATTCAGATATTTGATTGTAGCTTCAGACTATTTGTTAAACAATTTTACTCTAGGTGGAATTTTTTTCATTTATTCGTGCTTTTTACAATCAACATAGTTTCTGAAAAACACTTCTCTTCTTAAAACCAACCAAAACTCATCAGTCTACACATATGACCAAAAAACAAAAACTTACTTGACTCTGGTCGAGATTTGGGGAGGCCTGGATGAAATATTAGAAAACTACGTAATTTAGTGGGTTTGGGGCGCGTAGCGGCGAGGGTACCCTACCTCCAGCGTCGCAACGCAAACTGGCGCGGCGGGCAACAATTGTCTACCGCGCATGTGCGGGCCTGCGCTGCGTCCCGTCACCCGATACAATAATGCACATTATGAAACCCTACCTCCCCTAAATGACGTTATTTCACATTTTCACCGTACAGTTTCCTTAAGTGGAGCCATGTCTTGAGACTCCGCTTAACCCTAATGTCACTTACATTCGAATGGGAAGAGTTGTGTTGTTTATGTCGTCTGCGCTCGTCGGTTATGTGTGTCAGGAACGTTATGTGGCGATAAAGGTTATTTGTTCACTCTGTTTTGTGCGTTAAGAGTAATGACGATTGTTTTTCTTTCCAATTCTTAAAAAAATTATAAAAGTATCACAATTTAATACTTTTTTGCAATTAATCTATGCTTTTGCGACTATATGTCTTTATATTAAATTCGACAGTAATATCAAGACAAAATGACTATTACTTATAAATACTGTTCATTACATAAGATTTGATTCCTGAATTTTAAATTTTACTATAGAAAAAAAAATTTTCTTTTCAAAAATATGGCACAATAACGTGAACGGTTAAACATTGGAAAACAACTGACCTTAACATAATATTCCTATATACATAGTATCTTTGAGAATTTATAATGATTTGTTGAGGTCATTGACAGAATCATAATCGACAGCAAGTCAAAAATAACTTACACAGTTAGGATATACGGTTACAAATAAACAAATAAATATTCATGTCTTAAACAAAGAAATAACACTTATCGATTTCATGTCCACTTACGTCGAAGATGAGTCAATAAATAAAGGTGTTCGTGAATATAAACACATTGTTCGTATTGTACACATTATTCTGTAAACGATCAGATTATGATTTCACTTTTCATTGATTTCAGATTCGATCTCTAAACATTCCCATTTTATCTGTAACAATTTCTTACTTACCATTTATCAACTATGACCTAAAACCTCATCATATTCTTGGCATATACTAATACTTAAGACACATTCGCTGTAATTTCCACTGTCCACTAAATGTTATTAGAATCTAAATAAAATCCCATTTATTTTGCAGCTGGAAGCAGATTTTACCGAATTTCATCGCTGGATCAAAGTGAATGTACCTAATCTTTTGACTGCTTTGTATATAGGAAGTTTAATTGTGTTCAGTGTCGCTTCAACATTTGCGGTTTATTTCTGCCTAGTAAGTATCTTTAGAACAGGTTGTAAAGTATTTGACTGTGTATTTCACGATGTCGTTTTTCCTCCAGAATAACCACATAATAGCTGTCACAAATTCTTGTAAAATAATTGCTTGACAAATAATAAAATATATCATTTCATAATAAAATTAGAAAAATAATGATCTCAGTTGATCCATTGGCAATAGCGAAATTGCTTGCACCTCTAAAAGTCTCTCTTACCAAAATGGAAATTTTAAATTGGAAAAATATATCTTTTGTCCGTTTTAGCACTAAAACGAACTAAAATGCAATACTAATTCAGGGTCCAGAAAACTAATACTGGATTGCCTCACAGTCTTACACAAAGTGGAAAAAGGTCTGGAAACGGTCAAATCTCTTTAACATTATTAATTAATAAAACTTAAATCCCTGATGAATTCAATGAGGGATGTCCCCTAAAGAAAGGCTTGGGAAAGGCCTACTCCATATAATACATAATTTCCAATGGCTTTGCATTCTGAGCAATTCGCCATAAATCTGACCTCAAAATGATGATTGTATCTGTTGTTATTGAATATTTTGTTTTCTGCAATATGATATTAATGATAAGATTGATCGCCTACCATTTTTGACTCGGTCGTCTTTTGAAGGTCAGATATGCTGCATTGTTATTTATTCGTAGAGATTTTTAATTCGATGAACAAATTATACCTTTGCTTACATTTAAGACTTTCTCCTGACTCCTTTTGTACAGTCTTCCATAATAGGTTTAATGTCAATAATCGTTTTGGGAAATAGACTTTAAGATACTAAATAAATTTGTTAAGTTTTAGTTTTGCACTTAAATACTTCTTCAAATATTATATTGTTTCCAGATTTTTCTAACACTGTATATTTATTTTTAAAGATATACAGTGTATTCTCCCACCTTCCTGAGGAGAAAGGTAGAAAGAGGTAAAAGTGATAACTTCCGTGTTCCCCTCTTTCTTCCCCAGATTCATGGGATTCAAACAAATGGGATGTCTTCAAACAATTTCCAATGGTTTATTTACATTAATTTTATTGACAGTGTGTTCTGAGCCGCCTTCTCTGCATGCGCGACCGTGAGGTGGCCAGGCACGACGTCCTCCTCATCAAAAGGTCCTCCAACTGCAACCATGTGGTGTCTGGCGTTCGGATCAACATTTACGGTCATTAGATAGAATGGGATAAGCATATTTTAAGCTTTTCATAAGTGTTACAAAAATAGTTAAATATATTAATGTGTACTTAATTATCAAACCTTGCTATTGTTATTTAGTATATGCAAGTTCCTAAAACAGTATAATTAATCCTGATTAAACAACAATTTGTACTTAATTTTAAAGCTTTGTAGGTAAACAGTTAAGATTATTTTAGTCTTCGTAAATTGATTTAGGATAAAATCACACCTTGTAGACTTGACATATTTATTTAATTTATTGTTGGTGTTTACGGATCTTCAATGTGTTCTCTTATTCAGAAATTTCCAAAATTCTCTTTTTACATATCTGGTTTATAAATTTACATTCCAACCTCTAAATTCCAAAAAATTAATGGTCGAAATAATCTTTACACGTCTAAATATGAGATAGGCATAACAAAATGTTTTAGAGTACTAGCTAGTTTGAGCTAGCTTGGTGTACAATTATTTTTGTAAACCTCCACTGCCCTTCCACCATGGACCAACAGGCCTGTGCGGTGATCTAAAGATATATAAATTTCTTTCACAGATATATAAATTCAAATTCACAGTAATGTCACGGTAATAAGTCATATGGGCTAGCTAGACGTAACTGCACAGGTTTGTGCGTGGAGTGGCGTCGCTCAGGATCGAACCGAGACCCGCTGGATTGTGAGGCTAGAGTTTTACAACTGTGTGCCGCTCCTGTTAAATTGGGACTTAATTTAATCTACGTATACATTTAACAAAGTTTAAATTGCTATGCTTATGACACTAAGAGAACCACTTATATTAAAGAGGTAAAATCTGACATTTATAAATTAACAAAGCAAAGTTTTTACTGTTTCTTATCATAACCCTTTCAATAGATATTTCAGACAATTAAAATAAGGTCGCGCTATGAATATGTTAAATTAAAGCATGTAAGCTTATAACAAACTACCTTTTACCATTAGGGAGAAACAAATCAAGAATTCTCTCCAAAAAGAAGACACATTTTATTTTGTAAGTAAGCCGCAGGAAAATAACAGAGTGGTGGATAATATGAGCAGCCCGGGGGAAATGTAATGTCTCAAATTGAATTTACAAGAGGCCGCTTACCATCTTTGCGGGGGGTAATTGTCTGCGTGTCCCTGGTATAAACCTTTGTTTCGGTCTTTGGTGAAGACGTGCCCCTGTATACCGTATATATGGAATGTAAAGCGATAACTTGCCCACTCATAATGCAAGTAATTTTTGCCTTTGCTTGTTTTCTTCTTTTTTTTATAGCATAATATATTATATTCTGCCCTAATATTGGTTTTATATTAATAAAAGAATTGATCTATATGAACAGTCTACATGTACAATGATATTAATACAAGGATTCTCACTTAAATTCGTGTATAATATTTCTTCGTTTATTAAAAAACTAGCTGTTGCCCGTCACGGCTTCGCCCGTGATTGAATGTATTTTTTTTAAAGAGCGACGAAATCTACTTCCTTAAGAATGGCATTGAAAAACTGAAGTAGTGTGAGTGGAGCTCTGAAGGAGTTTCGAAAAAACTGTTCTTAGTGAGAAAAGGCCCTGAGAACCTATGAGCAAATGGGAACGACCATGTCAAATTTCAACCCCGTAGGGTCTACAGTCATTTTGAAGTCATGTGGGGTAAAGCCCTAAAAAACTTAAAACTTATATTTAAAATATACTTATAAAATAATAATAAAATATACTTATAAAATATAACTTATACTCGTATATTAAAAAAAAAAAAACATTTCGTAGTAAGCACCTTTTAGTAAAATGGGGCATTCACGTTAAATTTATACCTCGTAGGATCCATGGTAACTTTGAGGTTCCATGGGGCGGAGCCCTAAAAGAAATTTGCAATATTATTTCTCAGTGAGCACCTATGAGCATTTGAGCAAAGAGGAACGTCCATGTAAAATTTGAACCCCGTGGGCCCTAGAGTAATTTTTAAACCTATGGGCGGAGCCCTAAGGAATTAGAAAAACTATATTTGCAAAACTTTTCTTAGAAAGTAACTATTATCAAAGAGGAACGTCCGATTCAAATTTAAACCCCGGAGGCCCAAAAGTAATTTTGAAATCTTGTGGCGCGGAACCCTAAAGAACTTCGAAAACTATATTTGCAAAACTGTTTCGTAGGGAGCACCCATGAACAAAAAGAAACATCCATGTCAAATATCAACCCAGGAGGCCTTAAAGTAATTCTAAAGTCCAGAGGGTGGAGCCCTAAAGTGCTTCAAAAACTTAATTTGCAAAACCGTTTCTTATGGAGCACCAATGAGCAAAAAGAAACATCCATGTCAAATTTCCCCGGAGGCCTTAAGTAATCCTGAAGTCCAGAGGGCGGAGAGCCCTTAAGTACTTCAAAAACTATATTTTCATAACAGTTTTTTAATAAGTATGTATAAGCAAAGAATATAATCCAAGTAAAATTTCAACAGGTAGGCTATACAGTAATTGTGAGCTTCTGTGGGGTGGAGCCCTAGAGAAGATGTTCATAGCGCATATTTTATTGAGCACCTTTGAGAAAAGAGATTTTCACCCCGAATTTCAACCCCGCAGGTTTCTAATTTGTATTTAAATTTGGCCATGCGGATAACGTTATATTGAAATTTCGAAGGCCTGTGGGGCGGAGCCCCGAGGGAATTTTGCAAAAGTGAGCAACTAAGAGGCAAGACGAACCTGTGTTTAAAGTTTAAAGTAAATACGTTTGGTAGTTCCTGAGATTTTGTGATGAGTCATTCAGTAATCACTCCCCGTCAGGTTTAGCTTGTTCACTAAGCTCACTCACCACATTCTATAATATCCTCTAGTTTTTTATTACCAATCTTCTCTCAATAATTTGAATAAAAACAACTGTTTACAAATTTAATATTCCTTAATGTAATATTCTGTTGCAATAAAATTTTTTTGCTTCCATAAGAACAACATGGTAACTTTGAAAACGTGTGGGGCTGAGCCCTGAAGGAATTTTGCAAAATCGTTTCTTAGTGAGCACCTAAGAGGCAAGACGAACCTATGTTCAAAGTTTCAAGTAAATCCGTTTGGTAGTTCCTGAGATTTCGTGATGAGTCAGTCAGTGAGTGGGATTTCGCTTATACATGGATTAAATATTCATATTCCATGTTGAAACGTAGACTACCTGATAATAATCAGGTAGTATTTTATAATCAAATTACTTAATAAGAAAATCATAATTGAATAAACGCGCATTATCTAGCCAATTTCACGTTTTATACAATTTGCCTTGGGCATTTTAAAACTGAATAAAAATAACTATTCCAGTTCTACATTTCCACAAGGGTTACAGTTGAATGCTTCCTGGGCACCATGTTGCAAAAAGAAGGTGTGTGCATACGAATGTTTCCAGTTTCCCTGCCGCCCTGCCGGCAATCGTGAAGTCACCTTTGGGCCATAGCTGACAGCTTTAACATCAACTCTTTAGAGCTAATAATTTTTTTTAAGATAGAAAACTTACCGTCGGCAACCCGGATTTTTGGTCCTAGGGGACGTTTCACCCCTATTTGTCAGGGGCATCATCAGTACATTTTTTTCTTGGGGTTATAACAGGAAGGCGAACTTGATGTTCTTGTCAAAGGTTGAAATAAATAAATAAACAAACAAACAAACACAGAGTTCACACAAACACACAAGTAGACATATGGGACGCGACACATAATTAACTCCATAACCTCACATTTTAGCTCAACACGCGTGCTTTCACCGGCTGGTTGGTGACAGGTCATCTTACAGAATTATTTAACAAATTAATTGATCTTTACTTAGTCAAAGAAAAATGAGAAATCGTTTCAGTTTGGGCTGTTTCATTGCGTTTGTCTAAGGTAGTGTTACAAAAACATTTAAAGTTACTTGTAGGGTAATTATTTAATTCTATGTTATTTATATAAAACTCTGTGCTGTACAAATATAATTTATTTAATATCTATGCGTACGAGTGCTATGAACGCGATGCTTCAGAGCACAATGGATGAGTAAGTCTCTACCAGGATTTTGTCTCTACACAATAGTTCACATGGAAGGGCTGGTTGACTTGAATACAGGATTACATCTCTTGAGATCCTCCACTGAGTGGCACTTCATGGCACGTCGGTGTGGGAGTCGAACAAAAACTTAGTGAACATAAGGTATTCAACTATAAAGGCGTCCAAAATATATAAGCGAATGTGTTATTGAATATTACCGTTTCAGAACATCAGGTTTAATAGAACTTTAATTTTTTGGAATGATTATTTTTACTACCTGACAATTAATTTCTTAGTAGATTGTTTTATCAATATTAATATTAGGCCTCTGCACTACACGAAATGTAAGTTATGTTTTTATTTGCTTGTACAAAATATATGTCTATATGTGTCTGTGTGTGTGTAGCTTTACATTAATATGTTGACTTCGATGGTCAAATAAAAACGTACTCGATGGTCTTTTTAATTAATGTAATTCATCATTAAGAGCCATCATTATTGTTTAAGCAAAATCGTAAGGCCAACCTTATGAACATTATTACTAATACTATGTAGAAAATCTGTTGTAAATTATTTTTCAGTTTCAAGAAACGTTGAAATTGAAAGTTAATAAAATTAAACACAGTTCAACTTAATGAGTTTGTTTTGTTAAACTTTAACGCATTCACAACTTATCCTGCTACCTACTTTTGAAGATCAAAATTCGGCATATGGGTCTGTCTTTTATAATTTTGATACGAGTACTTTTAAGGAATCAATTCCACTGGATATGAAATTCCTAATAACATCCTTGTGGAAACATACGATTATCTCTTAGCGGTTAATATATTAATATGTTAAACCAATAGTTTATTATACAATTTAGAAAAAAGTAAAAATATTAAACATATATTTAAACTTTGGAATTGGTTTAACAAGTATAGACCAGAATGTAGCAGAAATAGTGTAATTGTGGCACCCTGCGAGTGGAACTACAATTACAGATTGCTATTAATTGCAGTAAAAATACAGGTGGCATGAAAAGTTGTATGTCAATTTAACAAAAGTATTGCATGTATTTTTTGTAAACCTGAAAATCCCAGAGGCTCTCAATTGGATATCATTGATGAGGCCCATTTTCCACGAGCGTCTTGAGTCCCGATGACATCGCCTTTGAGACGCACAAAACTTTTGTCCACTCTCCACGATTGTCTCATCGGCAGTAGCGAGTGACTCGTGTTGAGACGGGCGGATGTCAAACCGGCCATTCTCTATGTGGCGACGTCAGGCGATCGACATGGTACTGTTTGGAATTTTGTTTATTTTATCGTAGTTTCAATATCGTAGTTAGTCGTAATTTCAATCGTAGTTAGTGGTGAGTTTACTTGGGTTGTGAGGGAGATGATTATGAGATGAATTGTAATAATTTAAAGAGCAAAATCTATTTTTCAGAATATTTTTTATTTATGTATTTTTCCCCCAAAGACAAGATATATATTTTTTAAATCTATGGCATTACTGTAGTAACGTACGAAAAGCAACTAAGAAAATAAATCGTAACTACTTTTAATAACTTAGTAGGGAAATAATAGAGCTCTCCAATTCCAACTCCTCATCAAGATTTTTCAATTACATCACCTAAACAAATAATTGACAGATACAGTATTAAAACTTATAAACCGAAGTCTCTGAGTATAAAGCCTGTTTTATCTTAAAAATTATGCAAAAATTTATTAAAAATATAGATTGTTAGCTATATTTTAAAATATAATATTCGAATTAATTTTAGATCTAATTCGATTCTAAATCTAGACGAGAGGAAATGTCTGATTAAGATTGAAATTTTAAAATCAGCCGTGTTATGCCCAGTGTAAGTTTTGATCACCAAATTACCACCAAGACGTCATTACCTTCAGTTTACCATTATATTGCTACTGATTGTGGTAATTAACGCTTTGTAGGCAACACTTGACGGTCTGTTGTGCAGCTGGGCGACAGTGGCGGGTAATGTCGTCGCGTCTTCTGACGCAGTCGTCCACAACAGATTTGCCGTGTCGCCCGCTACGACATTAGAGGGACGATTGTAATTAAAAATGTAAACTTCCTATGGTTAACATATATACAATGTTTTAAGAGTTACCAATAAGTTTAAGAGATAAAAGTGGCAAATGAATATACAAATTCTCATTGACAAATTTACTCCAAATTGTACAAATATATCAGTATTAAGATTCCTTTGTCAATGTTCAGCTAAAAAATTTTCGAGTAGATAAACCAACTTACATTAGACGGAATGATTTAAGATACTTGGAAGTCTAAACAGTCCGCCACAACCGCTGTGTTGCGTATTGAGACAGGCCCGAGGGGCCAATATACAGTCGTGTAATGTCTCTGGCATTGCTACTGTAAACCTCATATTGGTCTGTCCCACTGTTTGGATAAACTCTCATTGTCTAAGTCTCATTCCTGCCTCAACATATTGATAAAAGATACTTTGAAGTTTACAAAGTCCGTTACAACGGTAGTTTATGAGAGAGGCCCGAGGGGCCAGCATACACGGTCTTGTAATGGCTCTGCATTTCCTACTATAAATCTCATATTGCTCTCATACTCATACTATTTTGATAAGTTTTCATTGTTTCCATTGTTCGGACTTAAATTCGTATAGTTCATTTCTGTTCTAGCACAGTTGAATTTGCTGATACTGTAATGTCCAATAACAAATGTTATTGGTAAAACTATGACAAGTGAATAAACGTTGACCATGGCTGAATGATTTTCCCAAGACAGGTTACATTCAGCAATTGATAATAATAACTACACTTAAAGATGAGAATAATTTATGAGTTATATTCTGCTGCTGAAGAACTATATTACAATTTCATTGAGTGCTGTGAAGAAACTTATATAAATAAAATATTGCTTCCTTAATCTTTATTAATGATTTTTCGTAAAAGTATTTTTTTTTCAATTGGGGCCCCTTGTTTTGTGGTTAATTAAAACATGTCTTCATATTTCAATTAGTTACATAGATAAACACTTACTGGTAATAATTAGGAACAAATATAAGCCTGCACAGCACTGTGATGTTCTCTGGCCAACATATTTTAGGAATAAAAATAATAAATATTCCCTCATTTGAACAAATACCTGGCATACTACTTGACCTACAACTTAAGTGAATGCGCCATTTGCTTGGGCGGCATCTTACACTCATAATAAGTTATGTGTAAAATCTACAACCATAAATCTACCTTTTACATGCGATAAAGTTATTAAAATTTATGTAAATATTCGACATCTGGTTTAAAGTACTATCATCAGTGATGTGAATTGCCTGTTGTTATCATCAGTTATCTCTCCACATGGTTGGAGTCTTGCTCAGTGTCCCGTCAAACAAAGGCTGCGTCTATCTGAGTTACCCTGGAAACTTTAATTATATTTGTTCCACCAATATCAGTCATTTATGCACTAATTCAAATAAAAAACCCGTTTACATTGGTTAAACATCATATAGGGGAATAGAAGTGTGAACGGCTAGTTGAGTTAAATTAAATTCACGCACTCATTTTTTCACCGTCTAAAAATTTGGTAGAGTAGAAATAAGTAATACAATTTTTTGGGGATCCATATGGTACTCAGTGACATAAAATACGTCGTCGGCCCAGTTTGGGAAGATCAGCTCTGAGCAAAAATGCCATCGGTTCAGTTTCATGCACATGTAACGGAAGGAATTAAAAATAATTAGTATCAAACTATTTCAATTCAAATTAAAGCAATTTGAATTGAATGTAAACAAAGTACTACACTTAACTTGGTGAAAAACTGCAAGTTATCTTAGGGAAGAAAACTACCAATGCGCAAAGATAACTGCAGTCGAATGACAGGTCTTGCATTCCCCATGTGTATTTCCAATAATTACATCTTCCTACTCCAGTGCGGGAACGATTGTGTAAAGTCTACTACTTCCGAGGAAGATTAATACCACCTACTGCTACGATCGGGTTACCTATCAAAAAGTAGTTCCGACCTTGGAAAGAATCTTAGGAGGAAGTCCAGATTGAATTAAGAGTCTTAATTGAATTAATCTTCACCTTTGGGCCAGTAGCCCATTGTTGCGCAGTCGGCAATGTTAACCATAGATTTTAATTTAAAACATGGTATTTTATTCCCCTGTTTCGGACGACGTTTTTCAACTGATTATCTTTAAACTTGGTAAGTGTTTAGTTGAATAGTTGTATTATACCCTTCATACCTCGACATTTTGAAAATTTAACGAATATTACCAAGGAAAGTCAAGTTACTTTGCGACGCCACAGAGAGTAATATTTGTTAATTTTTCAAAATTTCCAGGTATGAGGGGCCTAATATAACCCCCTCAACCTGTTGAATATCTGATTTGTAGAGATATTCAACTAAACATTTACCAAGTTTGAAGAAAATCGGTTGAAGAACGGCGTCCAAAACAGGGGAATAAAATACCATGTTTTGCATTAAAAGCCGTATGGTTAACATTGCCGACTGCGCCACAATGGGCTACTGGCCCAAAGGTGAAGATGACTCTTAATGGAAAAGTTTGTGTCCTTAAACTGGGAGGCTGTCCACAGAGGTTAAACCATACGGGAGCACAGTACTTAGCAGTTGAGTAAACCAAGGACAAGGCAGTGGTTTGCAGAACTTCTGCGTTAGCTCCCCATGAGAAGCCAGCAAGGTGATGTTAGTCCTGGTTCTCACTATAGCTACTGTCTTTTGTAAGTGGCTTTTGAATGTAAGAGGCCGATCTAAAGTGATTCTCAGATACAGCGATTGGTCTTTGTACTTTAGCTCAACACCTTTGAATAATATTTTAAGTTTTTGGTTGGCCAGTCTATTGTTTAAGTGGAAGCAAGAGACCTCAGTTTTGGTTTGTTTAGGATTTAGCCTCCATTTTTTTAAGTATTGACCGAGGGTCATGAGGTCATTTGTTAGTGCTTCCTTAACATTCCACAATTTTTGGTAAGCAAGTGCATAGACAAACTTTGAGGAGCGAGTGATAGGAATATCGGCAGGATATACATTAAATAGCAGTGGGGTGTGCACTGACCCCTTAGGCAGAACATCCTTCAGTTGCCATCCGGTACTAAAATACTTTTCCACAGCCTCAAATATACTTATTTCATCCTGTTGGAGAGCATCGAGTTGAGGAGACAAGAAAGGGCAAGGAATCAGGTTGTAAACTTAATAAAAAGGCCTTTTCTCCAGACAGTGTCATAAGCTGCAGTCACAGAAAGCAACAGAGATTTTCAGACTTCGCTCAACCCCATCAATGAAAACGTAAGAACTATGACCTGGGGCCCGTTTCATAATAAACTACAATCTAATATTATTAGTAAATCAGCTGTTCGCCAAATGCGAATCTAATGGAATTTACAAGTTACAACTTGTAACTTGTAACTAGTAGATTATTATGAAATGGGCCCCAGTTCACAACAGGACAAGAACTGCTTTAATCTAGTCGCGAATTTGACATTAGGTACAGCAAACGAAGTTGTCATAACATGTGGTAAGACTTTGGACTGTTCAATATGACAATTTCCCTTCATGATCCATTTATGTTCTAGACAGAGGGGGGTCAACGCTATGGACAAGGAACCCCTTGCTAGGGAACGTGGGTAGTCGGTTGGTTGACCATTTAGAGGATAGAGTGGACAGCGTGTTTGAGCCTGAAAATCAATTTATCACAGGAGCACGGGAGTTGACCCTCTGAATGGTCTAATTAAAATCCACTCTTTGAATGGACATTAATTTTCGGAGTTAATCGGAGTGTGTACTATAGTTCATATGCAATAAATTAATGTAACAAAATAAATTAATGCATCAGTAATAAATAACTTATCATCTAAATATCCTTTATATGTTTCAAATTATATCTGTTAGATTTTAAATTAGCTTTAAGACGAAATACAATTAAAAAGTTGTATAAGTAATTTATTGATTTGATTTAAACAAACATAAGTCAAATAATCAATCAATGTTGATTTCCATTAATAGACGTCATAGTATATGACGTATGATGTATTCATAAAGAGACGTTTGTTTTATTCTTCAGTTTAAGCTGCACAAGTTAGATGCAGCACGACGGTCAATGTGTGAGTGCGCGCGTGCTTGTATATGTGTGAGAGCAGGCTATCAACACACCAGACATGTGTTGCTTACGCAGCCATTCCCTCATTATATGTTATTACCTTCCTTTTCCCCACCTGCGGTCATGCATGCACTGTTACAAAGCATTTCCATCCTGTATATTAACTAAACGTTATAAAATATAATTCAAAATAAAATTTGTTTTCAGCTTGAGTTAAATTATTTAATTGAATTAATGATAGTGCTTCAATGTTAATTAATGATATGTTAATTATGTTAATAATGCTTCAATGTAAAATTAATGATAATTATTTTTATTAATAGTAAATTAATAATTTGAACATTTTTGGTATCCAGGAAAGATTTCTTGTCTAGGAACACATTTCTGCTAACTATTTAACTATAAATGTCCAGTAGGCTCACAGTAGAAATCTACAACAGACTTAGATAATGACATAGCCGAGGGCTATGAAACGAAAATCCGTCCTGAAGCTGATAACTTACCATGAGTCAAATATGTACAAAAAGCGATTGGAATTCCTATTCCTGGCTAACAATCATCAACGTTAATTTATAAGTAACTAGCTTATTCGACATGCATTACAATGCCAACCTGAGGAATTTTCCGCCCTTCAGGTGAGCTCGTTCGCTACTCTCATTCACCGTCAGATTAAGCTCGTTCGCTATGCTATCTCGCCGTAAGTCTATAACATCCTCTAGTTTTTATTACCAATCTTCCCTCAATACTTTAAATGAGTACAGCTATTTATAGAATTGATATTCCTAAATGTAATCATATGTTGAAATACAAAACTGTGTCTTCCATAGGAATAACATGGCAAGTTTAAAAACGTGTGGGGCGGAGTCCTTTGGAGGAATCTGGATGAAAAGTTTCCTACACGTTCTTCCTGGTTCTAAGCTACCTTCCCACCGATCTTCAGCCAAATCGGTTTAGCCGTTATTGAGTTATTAATAGTGAGAATAACACGACTTTCTTTTATAATTGTGAAGCTTAGAAAACTATTAAAACTAAGTTTTTTGTTCATTATTTGTAGAAACGTTACCAAAGGTAAACGTTACATTTTGTAATATACAATAAAAAGTTTGCTTGTAAGAGGCTATCGTTAATTGTGTAGGGTGTGTGAAGTGTTGGGGTCACCAGCGCCAGCGGTCTGTCGGCGCTGGCTGTATGTTCTAGTACCGCGGTCACTTCTCCTGGCCGGGGGAGGGTGTAAATCCGCTAGAAGTACAGCAAGTCAGAACACAGCCTGAGGAGACAGTTGGCCTCGCTCACAATGGCGAAAATCGCCCCCGCTTCTCCTGGACCAGATCGGATTTGGCCATTTCTGTAGTCACGCGCGCCGCTATTGACATCGCAATAAGTTCACAGAATGTTTTTTCATTAAACACAACTTATATATTTAGACTCGCCTACTGCTCGATGGGGGCTCCGCCCCCATGCCCCTTCCGGGGTTGCCCAGAAATTCGTTAATTGTTGTTTAAGTCGCATATAATACATATAAATAAAAGATTTTGTAAATGAGCAAAATAGCAAAATAAATGAGTTTGTCATTTATTTATAACATAAATTAACTCCCACGACTGCAGAAATAACCTAAATTTGAACTTATGCAACTAACTCAATCTAAGGAATGAAAATATATTCGCCTACGGCTCGTTTTCAGAGACTCTTTCCCCAAACCCCTTCCTAATTCCCCAGAATTCTATAAAGGTTAATGGAGTTGTGAATAAATTTATTATGTAGGTATTGTATAAATATTCACTTAAAATTATGAAATACGTATAAATAAATATATGAAAAAATTAAATGGATAAACTGCATAAAAATGTACAGTAGATCATCGAAAACAATGAAAAATTCCATTAAAACAAAATAATTGGAAGTCTTAACAAAGTGGATAAAACTTGCCAAATACCCATTTTATTTACAAAAATACTATTCAGTTACTATCCTTCAATTAGTTGTGTTGAAATTCCAGGGAATAACATAACGATCCAGTAATATTGAACATACAATGATAAATACATAATGTAATATTGGCATTCATTACAATTCCTTCATTTCAGTTTTTAATGGTGTAAAACTTTTAAATTTACCTAATTTCCTAAAAAATTACTGTCAAGGCAAATAAAAAAACTTCAAGCTGCTAAATACAATAATACAGTAGTTACTAACAAAAGTATGTTAAATAATGGTTAAAATATTAAAATTACCATACACATCAAAAAACGTATGTTTTAGCCGTAGGACCAGGTCAGTAAATAACAATCAAAGTAAAACAATCAGTTGCTTGATATAGCAAATTCGTTCCGACTCACAGTCAAAAGAAGATTACGTGATATTGAAAATCATCATGATAATTTTTAAGTTTAATAATTTAATTGATATTAATACTGTGCAAGATATGTCTATGTGCAAAGTGAAGGTTCTGAGTAAAATATTATTGTAGTTGTAAAATTACGTCTACATGGGGTAAAATTCCCCGCAAAAATAAATAAACATTTAATTATGTTTAATTGTGTGGACTGGGGGGCAAAAATTCATAGAACCAAACTTGTAGTAACTTGAAAGATGTTCGCGAGGATTGCCTCAGTTGTTATAATTTGGCCGCTAGAGTAGAAAAAAATAATGTCATATTCATTTTGGCTAAAAATGTTTGGTCGCTAAATTTTGAAATCAGATAGTTTTCTGGGGCAGGAAATAAAAAAAGCTTTTTTATTTTAAATGAAAATACTGTTCTGCCACCTTTTTAAATTAAACATTAACTTAGTACGCACTAAAAGATAAATCAATTGTGTAATCTGCTAATTTAGGTAAAATTTTTGTTGAATTGTAAAATTTAAATTAGCATGCTATCTGGTAAAGTCAATGATGTACTTCCTAATGAGTTCGTTAGAAATTAAGTGCCATCCCAAATAAAGAACCAATTTTTGGGAGGACTATCGTGCAATTATGATACTGTCTTACCGGGTGCCCCATACCAACCTTGCACCTCTTTTAAAATTGTACGAAAAAAACAAATTGTGCCGTTGTAGCTAAACATATTTTGCTCTGTTGATTGACACTGATTTCAATACAGAGGGGACCAGACGTAATTTTAAAGCAACTTTAAAATTTAATATTTTAAACCCTAATCATACTGATTTAGAATAATAAATAGCATGACATTATTTTTTTAACTGGGGAAAATTTAACATATATTATGTCTGAACATTTTACATATAACAGAACTTTCCAAACATGTAAATGTCTAAGAACCTCATTAAAAATAATATACTATCATAAAACATCAATTATCACGTGATTAGTTTTACTAAACATTTAAATACATGTTCATTAATCTCCGTCATGTTGTAAATTTAATAAAAAAACATTTTGGACCAAACTGACAATTTTTGTTGGAAACGTATTTAAAGACATTTTTTTGACGAGACATATTTGCTTAACCTAAAATGCTCAGAGAAGAATGAGGAAAATCTAAATTTCAACCTCAAATATTCAATATTCTTAAAAACCGTGTAAAACAAAAAAATTATTTAAAGTGAGAGTTTGCATTTAACATCGGTGACTTCCGGTCTGGAGAGGTTATTTTAGATACACCCTGTACATTGAAATTACTCTCGGTGGATATACCGCTTTACCTATAAAGGCACAATTGGTTAATGTTATAAAATTTCTTACAAAGGGTGTTTCGGTAATCCACGACTCCCGGTATGTTGCCAATTTTCTCAATAATACAGGTAGGTAAGTTTAGTTCTCGCTTGGGAATCACTCTGTAGTAAGTGATATATAGGAGATCTACTTTACCGACATTTGACGAATTTCTGATACCCCGATGAGTGAGTGAGTGAGTGAGTTACACATTCGGGAGTATATAATTTAGACTCGCCTACGGCTCGATGGGGGCTCCGCCCCCATGCCCCCTAGTTCGTTCCCCCTAATTCATTAACGTCTAATAATTTACGTCAAAAAAAATACAGATAAAAAAATACAGATAAAAAATACAGTTAAAAAAATAC
The DNA here is from genome assembly GCA_030545055.2 of Neoaliturus tenellus. NCBI lineage: Eukaryota > Metazoa > Arthropoda > Insecta > Hemiptera > Cicadellidae > Neoaliturus > Neoaliturus tenellus. The sequence goes on from CM061533.1 coordinate 2,349,577, forward strand.
AGATCAAAGCTCAAATTTTGTCTTAACGTAGGGTTTGGTCCTAAGGTTAACAAAATCCCTAAGGTTAATGTAGGGAGAATTATTGGCAGGATTCCTAGCTATAGGTGTAACAAATACGATAATTACAAAATTATGACAATGACTAAACTTGTATTAAAATTGACTTATGGCTTTTACTATAGTATGACCTATTTGAAGTTATAATATGTACTAAATTTCAAACATCTAAGTACCATAATAGTAAATTTAAATTTTTAGGATAGCACCATTTTCGGTGAAAGAACTTTACAATTTAGAAAGTACGCCCCTATAAACGGGTGAAGGGGTGAGGTACAGCTAAATTTTATAAGACTAAATTTTCAGAGTGTCTAAAATAAAACGTAACACTGGCAAAACATGTATCGATATTGCAGTATATTTAGCAGATTGACGTAAATTACTAACACTTTACATGAAAAAAACTTCAAGTTTTTACGATGTTTTTGGACTTAACTTTGAATGAAATCGGAAAATAGCTGATACTATTGAAAGAACGGTTGAGGTCATAATATGTACTGAACTTCAAGCATCTATGTGCCAGTATGGTAAAAAAACTTATTAAATCAACAAGACTTTTGTGAAAAGATTTCAAAATTTTAAAAGTACGCCCATTTTAAAGGGTGAAGGGGGTGAGATACGGCAAAGTTTCATTGGACCAAACTTGTAGAGCGAATAGAATAGAAGGTAATTATGTCAAAACTCAAATTGATATTGCAGTATATTTAGCAGATTAAAGTAAATTACAAACACTATACATTAAAAAATATTAAGGATTTCGTGTTTTTTAAACCTTTTTAGGCCTCAACTTTGATGGAAATTGCCCACTGGCTTTTACTATAGTTAGATTTAGTTAAGGTCATATGTACTAAAGTTCAGACACATATCTGCCATAATAGTAAATAAACAATATTAAAAAGCATATTTTTTGGAAATGAATTTAGAAATTTTGAAAGGACACCCCTTTTAAAGGTGAAGGGAGTGAGATATGGCAAAACTACACCGGATATATATATAGATATATATATATATATATATATATATATATATATATATATATATATATATAGCGTCTGATTTGTCCGCTCTGACGCCATGAATTTTCCCTCAGATTTTAGGTAGGACCTCTCGTTCAAAAGTTACGACCTGCAATGTCGTGGTTTTACAATTATTTTGGACTGAAATTAGATTAAAACTGGCCAATGGCTGCTACTATAGTATGACCTAGTCAAGGTCCATAATATGTACTCAATTTTAGACATCCATGTGCCACAATAGTGAATAAAAATATTGAAATAACTTAATTAGTGTGAAAGAATTGTGAAATTTGAAAGTACACCCCTTGTAAGGATGAAGGGGGTGTAATATGGAAAAATGTGTGAGGACCAAATGTGTAGACCGTCTAAAATATAATACAATAATTGAAAACATACATCGATATAGTACTATATTTACCAGATTTAAGTCAATTACAAACACACTATACGTTGAAAATGTTAAGGATTTCGTGTTTTTAAGAGTTTTTTGTCTAAAATTAGGTTGAAATCGGCCTATGAATGCTATTATAGTTAAACCTATATGAGGTCATAATATTTACTAAATTTCAGACATCCATTTGCCTTAAATAAAAAATATTAAAATAGCGCAATTTTCGTGGACGAATTTTAATAGTTTGAAATTACGTCCACTTTTAAGGGTAAAGGGGATGAGATACGGGAAAATGTCAAGACACCAAACTTGTAGACCATAGCTACAAAATCTCAAAGCTCCGGGCTTGTAGAGCATCTAAAAATATTATAATCCTGACAAAACAAATATCAGTTTGGCAGTACTTCTACCGGGCCAAACAAAATCACAAAAAAACTATAGGCTAAATGAAAAAATGTTAATAATTTCGTATTTTTTCACAATCTTAGACTGATATTGGCCAATAACTGCTTCTATAGTAAGACCTAGATATGGTTATAATGTATACTAAATTTGTGGCATGTATGTGCCAAAATAGTAAATGAAAAATATTGAAATAGAGCAATTGTTGTGAAAGAATTTTGATATTGTGAAAGTACGCTTCTTGTTAAGGGTGAAGGGGGGATATACTGAAAAATCGCAAAGGAGCGAACTTGTAGAGCGTCTAAAGTAGAATATAATACTGGCAAAACATACATAATTTTTTCTGTATGTTTGGCAGAATGCAGTAATTTACAAAAACTTAAAATGAAAAAATGTTAATAATTACGTGATTTTTCATTTTTTTGGACTTAACTATGATTTAAATTGACCAACTGCTGCTATCATAGTAAAACTAGTTGGATCTATAATATGTAAAAAGTTTCAGACATCTGTGTTTAATAATGGTGAATAAAAAATTTTGGATAGTCACATTTTTATGAAAAAATTTAGAAATTGTGAAAGTACGCGCCTTTTTTAGGGGGAAGGGGGTGAGATACGCCAAAATATGGAATGACCAAACTTGTAGAACGTCTATGATAGAATATGTTATGGCAATACATATATCAATATTTCAGTACATTCACCAGGTTAAAGTGAATTACAAACACTTATGAAAAACTGTTAAGAATTTTGTGTTTTTACAACTTTTTTGGGATAATATTCGACTGACATTGGTACAAAAATACTATTATAGAAAAAAACCTGTTGAGTTCATAATAGAAATATAAATTCATGCATGTATGTTACATAATAGTAAATAAAAATAACAAAATAGCGCAATTTTGGGGTAAAGATTATTCTTAATTTTGAAAGTACGCCCCCTTTTAAGAGTGAAGGGGGTGAGATACGACAAAATGTCCAAGGACCAAACTTGTAGAGCGCCTATAATAGTATATAGTAATGTCAAATAATATATCGAAATAGCAATATATTTACCAGGTTAAAGGGAATTACTAACACATTATGTGAAAAAATGTAAATAATTTTCTGATTTTACCACTTTTTTGGACTAATCTTCGATTAAAATAGGCAAATGGCTACTAATATAGAAATAACCTGTTGAGGTCATAATATAAACAGAAATTCATGCATATATGTTACATAATAGCAAATAAAGATATCAAAATAGCGTAGTTTTTTCGAAAAGTTTTGAAAATTTTGGAAGTAAGCACCTTTTTAAGGGTGAAGGGGGTGAGATACAGCAAAATTTCATAGGACCAAACTTGTAGAGCGCCTATAATAGTATATAGTAATGGCAAATTATATATCGAAATAGCAATATATTTACCAGGGTAAAGGGAATTACTAACACATTATGTGAAAAAATTTTAACATTGAGTTTTTACAATTTTTTTCATTACACTTAAATTGAAATTGGCAAATAGCTACTACTATAGGAAGAACCTGTTGAGGTCACAATATAAAAAAAAGTTATGCATATATGTTACATAATAGTAGATAAAAAATATCAAAATAGCGCAATTTTTTCGAAAAATTTTAGAAATATTGAAAGTACGACCCTTTTTAAGGGCGAAGGGGGTGAGATACGCCAAATTGTCGAAGGACCAAACTTGTAGAGTGTCTATAACAGTATATAGTAATGGCAAATCATAAATCGAAATAGCAATATATTTGCCAGGTTAAAGCGAATTACTAACACATTACATGAAAAAATGTATATAATTTTGTGATTTTACCACTTTTTTGGACTAATCTTCGATTAAAATAGGCAAATGGCTACTAATATAGAAATAACCTTTTGAGGTCATAATATAAACAGAAATTCATGCATATATGTTACATAATAGCAAATAAAGATATCAAAATAGCGTAGTTTTTTCGGAAAGTTTTAGAAATTTTGGAAGTAAGCACCTTTTTAAGAATGAAGGGGGTGAGATACGGCAAAATTTCACAGGACCAAACTTGTAGAGCGCCTATAATAGTATATAGTAATGGCAAATTATATATCGAAATAGCAATATATTTACCAGGGTAAAGGGAATTACTAACACATTATGTGAAAAAATTTTAACAACATTGAGTTTTTACAATTTTTTCACTACACTTAAATTGAAATTGGCAAATAGCTACTACTATAGGAAGAACCTGTTGAGGTCACAATATAAAAAAAAGTTATGCATATATGTTACATAATAGCAAATAAAGATATCAAAATAGCGTAGTTTTTTCGGAAAGTTTTAGAAATTTTGGAAGTAAGCACCTTTTTAAGGGTGAAGGGGGTGAGATACGGCAAAATTTCATAGGACCAAACTTGTAGAGCGTCTTATTCCTAACTAACGATTTTCCCTCAGATTTGAGCTACGACCTTTCGTTCAAAAGTTAGAGCGAAAATAGTAAAACCTTACATTTCGGGTTTACCGGTTTCCACACTTCGTTATTTTTTTGGGGGGGTTGAAATGGAAAATTGTCGGGTTTCAGACTTTTCCCGGGGGCATCAGATCTTAAGCCACCCGCATGCCAAAAATCAAGTTTCCAGCTCACCCGCAAGTTGTCTAGAATTTGTATGGATGAGTGAGTGAGTGAGTTACACATGGGGCTGTATATATTATAGACTCGCCTACGGCTCGATGGGGGCTCCGCCCCCATGCCCCCTTATTGGGTTGCCCCGAATTTCTGAATTGCTCGAAGTCTTAAGTACTGAACAGGCTAGTTGGGGTCTCCACCCCACGCTATCCTTGTCTTCAGTGACTTAATTTAAAAGTTTAGGAAGTCAATAGTTGTTATGATATTCTCTCGATATTTAAAGTTTAAATTGACACTTTTGTTTTATATTTTATATAAAGTGCTCAGGGTGTGTGTATGTTGCTAAATTTCCGGCATCTTAAGTGTCATAACAGTAAATTAAAATATTAAAATAACTCAATTGTTGTGTAAGAATATTGAATTTTGAAAGTACGCCTCTTTTTGGGGTTAAGGGGATGAAATGCTACAAAATCTCAAAGGGCCGAGCTTAAAGAGCATTCTTAAAGAATATAATACTGAAAAAAGATATAGATTCAAATTGGCCAATTGCTTCTCCTATAGTAAGACGTAGATATGGTCGTAATATATATTAAAATTGTTTTATCGATGTACCATTACAGTAAATGAAAAATATTGAAATAAAGCAATTAATTTTTGTGAGAGTATATTGTGAAAGTACGAACATTTTTAATGGTGAAGGGGATGAGATACGTTATAATTGCATACAACCGATCTTGTAGATTGTCCAAAATAAAATATAATACTTTCCAAACATATATCGATATACCAGTAATGTTTACCAGGTGTGACCTATTACAAAAACTACTCATAAAAAGGTTAGATATTCCGTGTTTCTACAATTCTTTTGGACTAAACTTGGATTGAAATTGATCAATGGCTGCTACCATAGTAAGACCTAGTCGAGGTTAGAATATGTACTAAATTTCAGGCATTTCTGTGCCATTAGAGTAAAAAATTTCTTTAAATAGCGCATTTTTGCGAAAGAATTTCATATTTTAAAAGTACGCATCTCTTTATGGGCGAAGGGGGTGAGGTACTGCGAAATTGCATAGGACCGAACTTGTAGAACGTCTAAAATAAAATATAATACTGGCAAAACATATATCAATTTTGCGGTGCATTTGCCAGAATTAAGTAATTTACAAACACTTTACACGAAAAAATGTTAAGAATTTAATGGTTTTTTTCAATTTTTTAAAACTAAAATTCGATTGAAATTGGAAAAAAGCTCCTACTATAGAAAGAAACTGTTGAGCTCATAATATAAACAGAAATTCATCCATATATGATACATAATATTAAATAAAAATATCAAAGAAAAGCAATTTTTTCGAATAAATTTAGAAATTTTGAAAGTACGCCCCTTTTTAAGGATGAAGGGGGTGAGATACGGCAAAATTTTTCAGGACCTAACTTGTAGAGCGTAAATAAGAGAATATAGTTAAGGCAAAACATATAACAATATGGCAGTACATTTACCGGGTCAAAGTGAATTACAAACATTTTACACGAAAAAAAGTTTAAGAAATTTGTTGTTTTACACTTTTTTTCTTCTAAAATTTGATTTAAATTGTAAAATAGATACTACTATAGAAAGAACTGTTTGAGAATATAATATGTATAGCATTTCATGCATCCATGTGCCATAATAGTAAATTAAAATATCAAAATAGAACAATTATTGTGAAAATATTTAGAAATTTTGAAATTACACCCCTTTTTAAGGGTGAAGGGGGTGAGATACGCCTAAATGTCAAAGGACCAAAATTGTAGAGCGTCTGTAAAAGAATATAGTAACTGCATAACATATATCGATATAGCAGTATATTCACCAGGTCAAAGTGAATTACAAACACTTCACATGAAAAACGTTAAGAATTTTGTGTTTTTAAAGTTTTTTTGGACTAAACTCCGAATGAAAATGGCAAAAAGCTACAACTATAGAAAGAACCTGTTGAGGTTATAATATAAGTAGAAATTCATGCATATATATTGGATAATAGTAAATAAAAATATCAAAATAGTGCTATTTTTGCGAAAGATTTTAGAAATTTTGAAAGTACACCCCTTTTTAAGGGTGAAGGAGGTGAGATACGGAAAAATGTCAAAGGACCAAACTTGTAGAACATTTAATTCCCAACTAACGATTTTCCCTCAGATTTGAGGTAGGACCTCTCGTTCAAAAGTTACAGCGAAAATAGCAAAACCTTACATTTCGGGGTTACCGGTTTCCACCCTTTGTTATTTTTTTGGGGGGGTTGAAATGAAAAATTGTCGATTTTCAAGCTTTTCCCGGGGGTATCAGACTTCAAGCCACACGCATGCCAAAAATCAAGTTTCCAGCTCACACGGAAGCTGTCTAGAATTTGTATGGATGAGTGAGTCAGTCAGTGAGTCAGTTCCACATGGGGCTGTATATATATAGGACTCGCCTACGGCTCGATGGGGGCTCCGCCCCCATGCCCCCAGGCCGGTTCCGCTGAATTATTAGTAGTTGATAAATAGAATCGATGCCTATAGAAAAATGTTGTTAGTAGTTAAGGGGAAAATTGAAATATACGTAGAAACGATGAATAAATAAATCAAGTTTGAGTAATAATGGAGTAAGGAACGAGGAATAGTGGCTGGTAAGTAGGTTTAAGTAGTAATTGTAGTTTAGTTTAAGTACAGTTGGTTAAAGTAGTAAGGTAGTTAACATAGTTAAGGTAAATTATAGTTTAATTAAAGCGTGTTAGTTAAAGTAGTAAGGTTGTGGATGATAGTTAAGGTATAGTTGGTTAAAGTTTAGTTTAAGTAGTAGTTGAAGTAGTTTAATTGTAGTAGTTGGTATAAGTAAAATAAAAAAATAAAACTGCATTTTGTATAGTTAATTTGTTTCCCTGTCAGTTAGCCAGAACCTATTATTAGTTCGGCGTATCCAGTCTCGCCACGGGGAGGCCGGCAAACCAGAGACCATATGTACAATATTTACAAATCCTTAATCTAAAACACACCGGGCAGGTTGATACGCAGTTACCCTCGCCTCTGCGAAATAAGTTCAAATCTTAAATCTAAAAACACACCGGGTAGTATGTTAAGCAGTTCCACTTGTCTCTGCTGCATACCCAAAAACAAATCAAACACACAATTCAAAACAAAAATAAAAACAGCAGGGACTTTTGATGAGGCAGGCCCCTTATCGTACTGCCGTAGTCAAAATCCGCCGGGGAAGTTTTGATAAAGCAGACCCCCTAGCCTACTGCTTAGTCAAATCTGGGACTAACGAAGAAGTTCGTCAAACACGATGTTCTTCGTGTAGGCGACTCCTTCCGATACCCTATCAGGGTGGACAAGAACAACGATGTCGTCAGGGCTGCGAACCCTACTGAGCAGGACGTACAATTGGCCGTGTGTGAAACAGTCACTGCGAAGGTCGACTCCGACACGGTCGATAGTCTGACCTTGACTCTTATGGCCGGTCATAGAGTATGCCAGCATCAGAGGGAACTGACGTCGACGGACGTATAACGGCGAGCCTTCCACTAACGGAAATCTAAAGACGATCCTGGGAATGCCGATAGGTACCGTGTCGTGGGGGCGTCTAACAGTAATCAGACGGTTCGAGATCGCCGTCACGATTACTTTAGTGCCGTTAACCAATCCGTCGGCGATATTCAAGTTCCTCATGATGAGACACACTGATCCGACCTTAAGACGCAGGACGTGATCAGGGACACCCTTGCCTGTAGCCTGGTTCAGCAGGGGGACTTCGACGCCGAGCTCGTCATCGTTCTCCCTGTCCACAGTGTCGGCGCTTCGCAACTCATGAAGGCGACCTTCAACCGAATTCAAAACGATGTTGTTTATCTCGGTGACGTTCGCGTTCAGAGTTGAGATGACCGCACGACGAGAACACTGATCGGGATCGCAGAGTACGTCGAGTGGGAAGATGTCTTCAATCAAAGCATCCAGAGACGTGAGAAACCTCACCCCTGTCAAGGGGATAAGGTTATCGCACAGTCTGCCCTCCCCGAAAGTTTTAGACGGAACAGTTCCGTTTCCTACACGAAGGAGGAATTCCGAATATTCGCTGGAACTGCTCGTCCTGTGCGGTGTCGTCAGCGTAAAAACTCGGAACGATCTCCACAGACGCGAAGCCCGAAGAGAAACGCACACTACGTCGGATGGCGTACGTGCTTTAACAACAACGGGCGCGATCTGACGAAAATCCCCAGAGCACAGAAAGATCTTTCCCCCGAATGGCTCGTCACAGTTCATGAGATCCCGAAGAGATCGGTCGAGGATTTCGAAAATGTAACGGTGGGCCATCGGGGCCTCGTCAAAGACGATGAGCTGTGAAGCTCTGATCAGTTCTGCGCGCTGGGAACCGTTGGAGATGTTCCAAACGCCAGTACCGTCACCGAGGTCGAGCGGAAGCCGGAACATGCTGTGCGCGGTTGAACCACCCGGCATGTTACTGGCGGCGATACCCGAACTGGCGACGGCTAGGGCGACGTGACGACAACTTCGCACATACGCGAGTATAGCACGGAGAAGGGAGGTCTTACCATAACCTCCGGGACCATCGAGGAAGATGGCCCTTGAGGATTGGCGGGGGCCTTGTCTGTGAAGAAGGGAACGTACGTATTGAAGAACACGGCTCTGATCTTCTGAGAGTCGTTGTTCCCATTCCTCGACAATAGCCCGCTGTTGGTTCTCGCCGAATTCCAATAGCTCCCTTCCCAATTCCGTCGTGTCATCCCTCACATCCGGGAGTCCGCAATCGACCAAACATAATCCCTGTCGACGTAAACCACGATCGATCTCGATTAATGCCAGTTTGTAGGCCAATTCAGGGTCAGCTGGGTTCCTGTCTAAGTGGTCCTCGCAAAGGGAGTTCTTGAAGGCCTCCCACAGAATAGCTGCAGGAGCCCCCATGTTGCAGAGGAGCACGAAGAAGGAACGGAGCCTCCGACCAACCATGAAACCAGAGGCTTCGCGCAGCGCTTCGCGGTACTCTTGTTCGTCTTCCACCAGGCCGAGATGCCGACAGACTTCCTGGAATGTGCGGCATTCACTTCCGCCGCGTGAAAGGAGGTCATTATAGCCTCGGCAAGGTGTCGACATCAAGAGCATCCGAAGGTAGTAGAGCTCCCCGCGATTCGGTGGGATCCAAAACAACCTACACACCTTCTCTCCGCGCTGGCGACCCGTGACGAAGTGCTTTCCGTCAGGGTGGTCGTACACTGGTTGGATTGCTGGACGTTTGGCGTGAATAATATAGTTCTCATAGAGAGACTGGTACGTAACAGAGTCAAACATCTCGCCGGGAGGTCTGTTGAAGTACAATATCAACTTAGAGCTCGCTCTACTGATCGCGTCTACCAAGTCGTCCGGTCGAAAACAGACGTGTTGCTTCCCTTCAAGATGAACGGGTAGACACTCGACAGTGGGTTCGGACTTTGAGATTGGAAAGTCCAAGAGACGCCAACAGGCGTCGCTTGCACCGACCATTCGCTTCGTCACGTAGTGCTCTACCTCGTCCTCCTGTTGTCCGAAAGGAGTGATGGCGACGTTTTGAAGGGAACCACCTTTCATCATGTACTTGAACAGGTACTTAATGACGCGACGAGTAGAAGCAAGCTCCAGGTTAATGTGGGCCTCGTATTTTAGTAACAACGCCGCATTGTACGGGACCACCCATCCGTCGTGGACCGTAACAGACCTTCCGCGAGATGTTATGGCACCAGTATTTCTATAGTCCCGTCTGTACTGGACGAAACCTCTGTCATCAACGAAAGTGGTCTGGCAGCAAGGTTTGGGGAAGAACTTGGTGCAGTAACCCTTTGCAGAATCCCAGCACGGGAAGTCGGTGCGATAGTCAGTGCCGCAAGGGCCATGAATCATGTGTTGCAGCACCAACTTCCTGAGCCTTCCACCGGCTTCCTCCTCCGAGGGGATGTCTGCGCGAATCACGGTGTCGATTTCGTGCGCTTGAACTGGACCGTCTCCGTCAATCTTGAAAACAATATGAGCGTGAGGAAGCCCCCTCATTTGCATCTCGATGACGTAGACGATATAGCTCGTGCGCCCGAACATCGCTCCGCTTCGCAGATCTCGGAGAAGTTCAAGCAGTTTGATCTGGAAAATTCTGCAAGCCGTGCTAGGGTCACTGCGCCCAGTTCCGTGGGGACAGGCTTTCTTATTTTCCTCCCAAGTCGCGCTGTACGTAAACGTAAGAAAATACGTCGGTGAGCCCAGGCGCGAGACGAGAGCCATTGAATTCTCATAGTGAATTTTCATATACCTAGGCCCACCGGTAAACGTACTTGGAAGGTAAATCTTTCCAGGCTGCGCCCCACCCTCACCCTGGATGGTTTCGTCACGGCCGATGTCATCCATGACCTGCCTTCCTGCCAGACCTCCGTGTTGTGCCTCGACGAGTTCGTCCAGTTGTCCTATCCGCATTGCATTTCTGGCTGACGATTTTGTTTGACAAAATTTTATAAATCGGAGTCGTTCCTCTTCGAATCTTGCAAACATTTCAACCTGCCAGGCTTGCGAAAGATGGCCGAGGTGCGAGAAACGAGGGTTGGATAACAGAAGGCAACGCGAATAATTGTACTGCGAAAGCTTTTTCCCTTTGTTATCCAACATTCCGATGTGCCAGCCCAAAGTACCTTGCGGATAGAGCAGTGGGTACTGGAAGGGTTCCATGAGAGGACTAAAGAGGTCAATTGTGGAAGGCCTTTCAGAACCCACTTTCCAGATAGTTAGTTTCCTTGGCTGTATGTCCGCCTCGTCAGTGCTAAGCACGGCGTGCACTTCAACGCCAGTTTCCCTGTCGCCAAGAACAGGGCCATGAGTAGCTCGACTTGTCACTTGGAATTCCAAACGAGCATTCACCGATTCCTCATTGCTCAATCGCCTAAACTCATTAATGTAAGGATTTGAGGCATATAAGTACTCTGTAATGGAGTCGATGATGCTGGAGTCAAGCGACCTACCCAAGGCAATGTTCCGGCGCTCTTCGCCGTCGTCAATATAGAGGCGGCACCGGTTTACAAGTTGGACGACACCTTCATCAGTTTTGAACTTTTGGCCGGGAGCGTCCAAACTGTACACCTGGTGGTACATTCTACCTTCAATTTTAAAGAAAGAAAGACCTTTAGGATGCCGGTATCCACCAGAAATTTCGAGGGCGCAGAAAGCAAACAGGTCGTTGTAGGCGCGCGCCCTGTCAAGAAAGAATCGGTTGGAGTAAAATGGTGCGTTTAGAGGGGGTAATCGCAATACATTGTATGCACCCTCGCCGCAACACCATTTTTTCCGATCCTCTTCTTCCTCGAACAGAAGTGCTTGGCAGTGAGGACAGACAAATACATCGTCACTCCAGAGACTGATCTTTTTCAATTTGTAAGGGGTTATATGATTTAATGTATCACCACTCCAATGTGCCATAGGGCCGTTAGTGATAATACGCCGAGCAAATGAGGCAGGCAAGTGACGGAGCTCGTTGAGCTTTGGGTTGGTGAGGCGAAACAAACTTTTTCTTTGATTAGATGCACCAGTGTGCGAGTCGTCATAGCGTTGCACAGCAGCCCTGTGGACCTCAGGATGCTGTTGGCTGTAACGCTGAGCAGCATCTCTGTTGACCTCAGGATGCTGTTGGCTGTAGCGCTGAGCAGCATCTCTGTGGACCTCAGGATGCTGTTGGCTGTAACGCTGAACAGCATCTCTGTGGACCTCAGGATGCCGTTGGCTGTAACGTTTTACAGCATCTCTGTTGACCTCAGGGTGCTCTGCTATGTATCGGCGAACAGCGTCACGGTTGATTTTGGGGTTCCGTCGCTTGTAACGCCTTTGTGCCTCTCTCAATTGCTCCTCTCTTGTGGTAGTCAAGACTTTAGGGCGTCCACGCTTTTTCTTTTTTGGCCTTCCAATGGCTTTGCGTTTTATTACACTTTTTAGAGGAGATAAAATCACTCTCGGACTTACATTTAATTTAAAGTCTAAAAAGTTCTTACCCTTACGTGACCTTGGCGGTGTATTCGTAACAGGCGGTAAGGTATCCAAAGCAATTGGAACCGGTTGGATGCACTCAATGTGTTGCCTAAGGATCAGCCGAGTAATGGAGTATTGCCTTGCAATTCCATCGAGAGCCGCGTTTGACAACAACAACGAGGCCAGTGATGGATAACTGAAGCATTGAAACAGCCGTGCCAGGTTGTTGTTGTCATCCGCGATGTCATATTTTCGGCTCTCGTTCACTGGGTGAGGATCAAACAGGTACAGCTGGGAGTCGGAACGCCAAAACGCAACTGTAACAGTTTGTCCAGTGAACAGAAACCCCATTTCTCGGCTGTCCTCGGCCATAAAGCCTTCCAACGCATTGGCCAGAGACATCACGGCGACCCCTACATCATCCACTGTCGATGGGTAGAGGGCGTCGTGTATAACATCGTTCTCTAAAACGTCGACGGACTGTCCCTGAATAGAGATTCCCTGGGGAAGTTCGTCTGTTGCCAAGTACAGCCCGTCACCAATACGATTCTCATCTCTTAATGTCCTGTAAACAAGATCACCAGCTATGAGAATCGTATCGATGCCCGCTGTAGAGAATTCCAACCCAAGGGTCTTCCAAGCAAGGGCACAAGCAGAGATCGCAGTACATTGAGTGTTCCTGCTGGTTGGAAACCTCCGCTCGTCCCCCTGATGAAAAGATCCCTGGGCGACACATGAGAATGACATTTTCAAACTATTAAACTGAAATGACGAAGACTCCATCTAACCGAAATACTGCGAAAAAACAAATCTAACCGAAATACTGCGAATAACAAATCAACCATATAAGGGGCGTTGGCAGGGCAACTCAGTTATATGAGGGAACCAGTTTGTTACAATAGAGGCGAGAACCTAAATTGTTTATTTGCAAGTGCTGTATTATTTTAAATATAATTAATTGTAAACAGGATTATTATTTTGTTGATTTGATTAATGTGTATATTTATTTGGTAAAAGAACATGGTTTAAGAAATTATATATATTTTACGCGATAAAAAACTTTTGCCGCTCTGGTTTAAAAGCCGTACTGCGTTACCGACATTCTTTTGATAACTAAAGTTGGTAACAAAGTTTATACCAATTCTTGGCTGGTACTGTAGTAAGCCCTAATTGAGTTTATAATATGCATAAAATTTCTGGTATATATGTGCAATACACTAAATAAAAATATTTAAATACTAAAATTTTATTTTTAAAGAATTTGGAATTTCCAAAGTTCGCCATTTTTAGGGGTGAAGGGGGAGGGACACGGCAAAATTTTTAAAATACAATATAATCGTGTAAAAACATATATCGATATAGCATTACTTTAATTATTTTAACTGAATCACAAAAACTATACGTGAAAATGTTATCAGAATTTAATTTTTTTTAATAAACTTCGTTTTTTATTTGACCAATTGCTAGCACCATAGTATGACCGAGTTGAGTCTATAGTATGTACGAAGTTTCAGGCTTCTGTGTGCCATAACAGCAAATAAAATATATTAAAATAGCGAATTGTTTGTGGAAGAATTTATAAATTTTGAAAGTACGCCCCTTTTTAAGGGTGAAGGGGGTGAGATACGGCAAAATTTCATAGGACCTAACTTGTAGAGCGTCTAATTCCCAACTAACGATTTTCCCTCAGATTTGAGGTAGGACCTCTCGTTCAAAAGTTACAGCGAAAATAGTAAAACCTTACATTTCGGGGTTACCGGTTTCCACCCTTCGTTATTTTTTTGGGGGGGTTGAAATGAAAAATTGTCGATTTTCAAGATTTTCCCGGGGGTATCAGACTTCAAGCCACACTCATGCCAAAAATCAAGTTTCCAGCTCACACGGAAGCTGTCTAGAATTTGTATGGATGAGTGAGTCAGTCAGTGAGTCAGTTCCACATGGGGTTGTATATTTATAGGACTCGCCTACGGCTCGATGGGGGCTCCGCCCCCATGCCCCCTTAGGGGGTTGCCCCGAATTTTTAATTTCTCTAAGTCTCAAGTACCGAACAGGCTAGACACCCCCCTTAGGGGTTGCCCTAAATTCGTAAATTGATAAAAAGTCAAGTTTAAAATACGTTAGATCCGCGGAAGAACTGCACAGTCAAGACAGTAACAAACCCGTCAATTACACAAAATTCACAATCAATAGTAAAAAAAAAATTAAAAAACTCATATGAATCGGTTTTAATACACTTTCGTAATTAGAATTCGTTAAAAAGTTTTGAGCTGTGAAAATTATTTATGTAAATATTTTAGGTGTTATACTGGTAAAAATATATACTTTAGATTAGACGATGGTTGCTGTGTTAGATGAAAAGAAATTTAAATTAAGAGTTGTAGTTGTTGTTGTTGCTATCATTATATTTAATAATAGTAGTTATGGTAACAAATATTTCTCTGTTCGGTAACTAAATATAAAGTTTTAAATTTATATTAACTTTATATATAAATAGATATACAGTTTTTGGAAAATTGACATAATCCCCTGCTTCACCCAACTCAAATAAAAACTTATAAATTTCAGGAAGTAGACGAAAAAGTTTAAATCACTGAAATAGCGAATAACATTCAAATGAATGAGCGAAAACGATAATTAAATAATATGAAAAAAAAAATAATAGGAAAGAATAAAAACGGGGTATATCCGCAAAAACCCCCAACTATTACAAACTACTAATTATAAGAATATAAAATTGAGACCTGTGAAATAATAATTGTACTGTATTCATAAAAACCTGTTAGTTTTGTTCAATAATCATTTAAAAATTCTCAAAAACATATTTTAAGTGTGTACTAAAAAATAAAATATAAAACACTGAATATAAATAAAATAGAAAGATAATAATTAACTTCCTATTAAGTATTGTACAAAGTAATACTGTAGAAGTATATTACGTTAAGATCACGGCACGAGCTACACAGTAAATTCATTGAATGCAAAATTCGTCCAAGGCGTAACCTGGGGTGAATTTGAATAAGTAATCTAAAATAAATTGAATATGAAACGAGAACATAACATTTAAATCTTTTCTCTTTGTTCAATACTTATTTAAACATTCACAAAAACATATTTTAAGTGTGTAAAAAAATCTAATATAAGACACTGAATATAAATCAAACAGAAAGATAATAATAAACTGTCTATTAAGTATTGTACAAAGTAATCGAAGTATGTTACGTTAAGATCACGGCTGAAGCTTCACAGTAAATTAATTAAATGCGAAATTCGGCCGAAAAAATAACCTAGTGTGAATTTGAATAAGTAATCTAAAATAAATTGAAAACGAAACGAGAACCTAACATTTGAATCTGTAAGTTTTATTCAATAGTTGTTTAAAAATTCTCAAAAACAAATAAAGTGCGTAAAAAGTAGATAGATTCTTTATTAACCATGCACTCCAAAAATATAAATATTTTCCATTCGGAAGTTTTCCTGCATTGTAATCACACAAAATATCCAATAGTCTGTTTAGTGTGACGTTTAAAATAAGCAGGATCTTTGGAGCGTTCAGCATTATTATTATTCAATAATTTCTCAAAAAATGAGTAGTAAAAGTTTTAGTGAATAATATATTATTTATAATTTCGTAGGTACTTATCAACGTGAAATAGGTTTTTTAATACTCATATGAAGTTTTCTACGACTGGTCAAATTGCCACAAATGACGCTACTGTAAGAGGATCAGAACAAAATACAGTGTATGCAAGTTTATTTGTACGAAAAATCCATATTATATACAGCCCCATGTGTAACTGACTGACTCACTGATGATCTTAAATTCCTGAAGCGACCGTTTAAGATAGAGACTTGAAATTTGGCATGGACATTCATTGAGATGTTTCAATTTAGGAAAAATCATAAAACTACAACTTTTTTACTTTTAAACTATAGAAAAGGTAAAAAATATAGATTTGTCGGTAACGTAGTTCAGCCGTATCAGCGTATATCACCGCGTGGTATCGTAGATCACTCTTCAGGTTTAGTTCTCGCTCGTGTTTAAATGATCTCTTTCAACTACACCCGTGTTTGATATACTCGTGGTATCCTTCGATGGATACTCTTATATATATTGTAAACTACGGCGTTAATTTGTATAGAGAGCGGGTTATTTCACCAGGGACCCAGGGTTATACTCGATAATATATACAGTGATAATTCCCTAATTTGTAGCATATGCGCTATCTTGAATGTTTACCAAAGGTGAATTTTCTTCTCCTACTATGAATTAATTTCCCATGGCGGGTGAATAGTCGCTTAGTTCTCGCTTGTATTTAAATCATGTCTTTTAACTACACCTGCTTCCTTGCTATTGGCAACGTTAGTATCCCTCATACATAATAAACTTATCCATTTGACTTCTAAATAGCAATGAGATTATGCTGCATTGAAAGCTCGTTTCTTTTATATTTTACACACATCATAAATATGTTTTAGGGAATTTTTAAATAACTGTTTAGCTGAACTAACAGATTTAAATGTAGGTTCTCGTTTTGTTTCAATTTATTTTAGATTACTTATTCAAATTCACACGGGATTATTCTCCGCTGAACTTCGCATTGAATGGATTTTCTGTGAAGCTTGAGCCGTGATCTTAACGTAACATACTTCGATTACTTTGTACAATACTTAATAGACAGTTTATTATTATCTTTCTGTTTGATTTATATTTAGTGTCTTATATTCGAATTTTTCACACTTAAAATTTGTTTTTGAGAATGTTTAAATAAGTGTTGAGCAAAAGTAATAGATTTAAATGTTAGGTTCTCGTTTAATTTCAATTTATTTTAGATTACTTATTCAAATTCACCCTATGTGAACCCCTCAGCCGAATTACGCATTCAATGAATTTTCTGTGTAGCTCGTGCCGTGATCTTAACGTTATATACTCCTATTACTTAGTACGATACTTAATAGACAGTTAAGTATTATCTTTCTGCATTGTTTATAATCAGTGTTTTATATTTTATTTTAATACACACTTAAAATATGTTTTTAAGAATTTTTAAACGGCTATTGAACAAAACTAACAGGTTTTTATGGATAAATTATTATTTCACAGGTCTAGATTTTATATTCTTATAATTAGTAGTAGTTTGTAATAGTAGGGGTTTTTTTGCGGATCTACCCCGTTTTTATTATTTCCTATGATTTTGTTTTCATGTTATTTAATTCTTGTTTTCGCTTATTGATTTGAATGTTATTTGCTATTTCAGTAATTTAAACGTTTTTCTTCTATATCCTGAAATATACAAGTTTTTATTTTTAATTAGTATGTATCAGCAGATTCTTTTAATATCGTGGTTGGCGATACTATATTTAGTTCAAATTGTATTTTTAATTTCTTAAGTTTATTAACTAGCATAGCTTGATTTTTTTTTTATTATTTTAATAGTAATATTCAAACTTACTATTGGTTATTTTCTATTTTTTAGCATTATTGTTTTACTCTAATGGGCATATTACATTATTTTTAAAATTTACGAAAATCTCATTTAAAAATACTTAATTTGGAATAATTTTGATCCATTGCAATTTTAATGTGACGCATGTTAACTCGTTGACGTTTCAGACTAAGTAGTTGGTAACGTGGAATAGTTAGCATCACACATTTTAGTAGAGTTACAAGTAAATTAATAACTTAGCTTTTAAAAACTTCAATTTTTATTAGTTTTTATTTTCCGATTATTTTAATATCGTGGTTGGCGATGCTAGATTTGGTTTAAGTGTTACTTTCAATTTCTTTAGTTTATGCATTATTATAGTTTGATTATTTTATTATTTTAATAGTTATTTTCACATAGTCAATTATTTTCTATTTTTTAGCATTATTGTTTTGCTATAGTGGGCACATTACATTTTTTTATCAATGAAAATTTTATTTAAAGATACTTAATTTGGATTAATTTTGCCCCATTGCAATTTTTCTGTGCCGCATCTAAAATCGTTGACGTTCCAGACCAAGTGGTTGGTAACGTGGAGGAGTTAGTATCACACACTTTTGTAGTAGAGTTACACGTAATTTAAAACTTAGCTTTTCAAAACTTCGATGGAACTAGCCTGTTCAGTACTTTAGTGGAACTAGAAAGTTCATTATTTGAGACTTTGTGAATGATTAACGAAATTAGTAAAATCAACTAGGGGGCATGGGGGCTGAGCCCCGTGAAATATTTTCAAAGGATATTATTGTTATTGTTATTATTATTATTGATTGTGAAGAGTGCGTATTCGCCCGTTTTGTTACTGTCTTCGCTGTCCAGTTAGTTGGTGGAACTAGCCTATTCAATACTTGACTTTAAATTATTCAACATATTCGGGGCAACCTCCAAAGGGGGCATGGGGGCGGAGCCCCCATCGAGCCGTAGGCGAGTCTATAATATATACAGCCCTATGTGTAACTGACTGACTCACTGATGATAGTAATGTCCTGAAGCGACCGTTTAAGATAGAGACTTGAAATTTGGCATGGACATTCTTTGAGATGTTTCAATTTAGGGAAAATCATAAAACGACGATTTTTTACTTTTAAACTATAAAAAAGGTTCAAAATATAGATTTGTCGGTAACGTAGTTCAGCCGTGTGGGCATATATCACCGTTTGGGTAACGTAGATCTTGCAGGTTTAGTTCTCGCTCGTGTTTAAATGATCTCTTACAACTACACCCGTGTTTGATACAAATATTGTATTAGTCCCTAGCGACTAAATGGTTTGTCCTACAAAAATGTTTAAATGACAACTTTTATAGGTCTTTTTAATATCTACAATTTTGATTCTAACATACTTTGCCGTATCTCTTTCCGTTTACTCTCAAAATACATTTTTCACTTTTTCCCAGTTTTGTATTAAATAAGTAGTGGCTTTTGGCCAACTAGAGAAATCGTAATTTTAGTATATTTCAACTCTAGCGGCTAAACGGTTAGGCCTTTCATAGATTTGAGACTACTACGGTACTGAATTGGATGAACTGCGATTTTGGTCCTGTGACTTTTTGTCGTACATCGCACCAATTGGGTAAATCTCCAGACTAATTTTTGTGCAATCGCGTTTTCAGTTTTTCCACTCTACTGACAAAACGATTGATCCTATCGGAAAATGTTGCTGAATATGACTGAAATATTTTATTAATGGCTTACAGTTTTCAGAACATTTTGCCGTATCTCTACACATTAGCTCTCAAAACAGATTTATTGCAGGACCAGAGTAGTTACCGAAAACTTGAAATTGGGGACCTTACCTTCTTTTAAGAGACAATTAAAAATATGAATTCAGCTATTGTCGGGGCTGGTGTTACTAATTTACATACTTTTAGTAAGTTCCTCCTCGGATTTTAGGGAATCTTTTTAAAACTTTGGAGTCTTTTGTGATTTCTATCTCGTTTATCAGATTTTATATTATTTCATTTTAATGTTATTTTATTGTTTTCACTGATTTATTGCAACAATTTTTGACGAATTTAAAAGCTTTAATTATTATTGATTGTGAGAAGTGTGCATTAGCCTTTTGTTACTGTCTTGTTTGTGCACTTCTTTGGTAAAGCTAACCTGTTTAACACTCGACTTTTTTTATTTACAAACTAATTCAGCGAACACATTGGAGTTAATAACCCTCAACGAGCCCATAAACTATACAGCCCTATGTGTAACTGACTGACTGACTGACTCACTTATATGGGATATGAATTTCTGACGTAACTATTTAAGCTAGAGACTTGAAATTTGGCACACATCTAGCCTGAATGGTTAATGCTAAGTGTAAAATCTTAAACTTGCAAATTTGTAGTTTTAACCTACTAAAAAAAATTCAAAATGGCGGATTTCCGAAATTGTAATTTTACTTTTTTGACTCTAGCGGCCAAACGCTTCGTCCTATCTAAAATCTGAGAACAATACTACGATAGGGAATTTAATTTTCTACAATTTTGGTCCTTTGACTTTTTATCGTATCTCGCACCGTTAAGCCTCCAGAGCATTTTTAATGAAATGCTGTTTTCGGTTTTCGGGCTCTAGTGACTAAACCGATGGTCGTAAAAATTTGTTTAAGGATGATTTCGATAGATCTTTTTAATATCTACAAATCTTCTCCTTATATATTTTGCCGTATCTCTACTCGTTTACTCACAAAAGTCATTTTTCACTTTTTCCGGATTTTGTGAACATAAGTAGTGGGAAAATACCGGTTCTGGGCCACTAGAGAAATCGTAATTTTAGTATTTCAGCTCTAGTGGCCTAACGGTTAGTCTAATCTTAAATCTGAGAGCATATTACGATAGGGAATTGGATGATCTACAATTTTGGTCCTTTGACTTTTTGTCATACATCGCACTGTTAACGCTCCAAACTGATTTTAGTGAAATTTATATTTAGATTTAGGGCCCTAGCGACTAAATGGTTTGTCCTACAAAAATGTTTAAATGACAACTTTTATAGGGCTTTTTAATATCTACAATTTTGATTCTAACATACTTTGCCGTATCTCTTTCCGTTTACTCTCAAAATACATTTTTCACTTTTTCTCAGTTTGGTGATAAATAAGTAGTGGCTTTTGGCCAACTAGAGAAATCGTAATTTTAGTATATTTCAGCTCTAGCGGCTAAACGGTTAGGCCTTTCATAGATTTTACTGAATTGGATGAACTACGATTTTGGTCCTGTTACTTTTTGTCGTACATCGCACCAATTAATTGCGTAAATCTCCAGACTAAAAATCCTAATCTTAGTCCGGATGAGCTAGATACTTCAAATTTGGTACACACGTAGTTTTTATAGTCAATACAAATACAAAATCCCAAAACATTGAATTTTTAAATTTTAACCTCCTTAAAAAAATTATTTTTTCATGGTAAAATCTACACTATGTAAAGCTTTTCTAAATACACTGTAACTTTTGAAAGAGAGGTCCTATCTCGAATCTGAGGGAAAATTCATGGTCAGGAATTAGACGTTTTACAAGTTTAGTCTCGTGAAATTTTCGCGTATCTCACTAGCTTCACCCTTAAAAAGGGCATACTTTCAAAATTTCCAAATTTTTCACAAAAATCTCGTTATTTTAATATTTTTTATTTACTAACATGGCACAAGGATGCTTGAACTTTAGTACATATTATGGTCTCAACTAGATCTTACCACTGTGTCAGCCAACAAATCTAGATTAGACAACTAGATCTAGATTGAGACTGTGTCAGTCTAAAAAAATTGAAAAAAACACAACATTCTTAAAATAATTTCGTATTAAGTGTTTGTAAATTACTTTATTCTGCCAAATATACTGCAATATTGATATTTGTTTTGCCAGTTTTATATTCTATTTTAGACGCTCTACAAGTTCAGTCCTATGCAATTTTGCCGTATCTCACCCCCTTCACCTGTAAAGAGGGGCGTACTTTCACAATATCGAAATTCTTTCACCAAAATTACTCTATTTCAATATTTATCGTTCACTTTTATGACACATACATGCCTCAAATTTTGTGTACATCTGAATATATCTATTTCTTACTATAGAAGCAGCCAAAGGCCGATTTCAATCCAAGGTTAGTAAAAAAAACTGTGAAAATACTAAATTATTAACCTGTTTTATGTATAGTTTTTGGTGATTTTGTTAAGCCCGGTAAAGGTACTGCCATACCGATGTACTTTTTGTCAGCATTTTATTATTTTTAGATTCTCTATAAGCTCGGCCTTTAAGATTTTGTAGCATTTCACTCTCTTCACCAAAATAGGGGTGTATTTTCAAAATTCTTTCACAAAAATTGAGTTATTTTCTATTTACTGTTATGACAATTAGATGCCTGAAATTTAGCTACACACACATACCATGAGCATTAAATATAATATATAAAAGAAAAGTATCAATTTGAGCTTTAAATATCAAGATAATATCTTAAAAGTTTTAGACTTTCTGAAATATTAAACTAAGTCAGCGAAGATAAGGATAGAGTTTTGGGTGGAGGCCTCAATTAGCCTGTTCAGTTCTTAAGACTTAGAACAATTAACGAATTCGGGGCAACCCAAAATGGGGGCATGGGGGCGGAGCCCCCATCGAGCCGTAGGCGAGTCTAACATATATACTCCCGCAGGTGTAACTCACTGATGTATATAAAAGTTCGGACGGAACCGTTCAAGCTAGAGACTTGAAATTTGGCATTCTATCAGCTGACACGATTTACATTCATAAAAAATTCTGAAAACTAGCAATTTTTCACTTTTAATCTATAAAAAAGGTAAAAAATATAGATTTGTCGGTAATGTAGTTCAGCCGTGTTAACGAGTGACGGTATCGTAGATCACTTTGCAGGTTTAGTTCTCGCTTGTGTTTAAATGATCTCTTTCAACTACACCCGTGTTTGAAACAAACTCAGTTCTCCCTGTTGGATTTATTTTTGGTTCATTCTTGGTATATATGATGGTGTTTTACTGTGTTGAGAGTGGGTCATTCCACCAGGGTGATTCCCGCTTTGATTCTTACAGTAATAACGCCCAGTGTGTAGCTAATGCAGCGTGTGCGTTAGCTTGGAAGTTCATCAATGGTGAATTTTCTTCTCCTATTATTGATGAAATTCTCATGGCAGGTGACAGTTTATACAGACAGTCTCGTCATGTGAATTGCATCAATAATAGGTATTTGTTCCCGGAAGATCTTGCCAGAGATTTTACTATTATGGGCGGAAAAATCCATATTGCTGACATTTCGTATGTGCGCAACGGTCTTTACCCACTATCCGCTAATGATTTGTCCAACGCGACACTACATTTGTCAAAAATTTTGGAAGGAATTTTATCTACAGACTCGATTGGTGGATTTCTTTTTACGGGACAGAT
Organism: Neoaliturus tenellus; assembly: GCA_030545055.2. NCBI lineage: Eukaryota > Metazoa > Arthropoda > Insecta > Hemiptera > Cicadellidae > Neoaliturus > Neoaliturus tenellus. Next base: position 2,372,907 of record CM061533.1, read on the forward strand.
GAGTACAGTAGCCTTTTGGCGTGGCGATGGCATGTTTTTTGTCTTTGATTCTCATGGAGTAGACGAGGAGCGTCGACACAGCTTGGATGACAGTGAAAACCGTGCACGTCTCTTTGTTTGCGACAGTCATTTATCACTTGCTTCTCTGCTACTTGCTAATGCTGCACTAGGTGGCATTGAAAGCCAGTACAATATCACTGAATTGTCGTTCCAACGATCCATCGAGCACACTGATTCTACAATACATACAGTATTTCAGCTGGAAGACATTCCAATCGACCAACCAGTCAATAAAAGGGGACCAGGGCGACCAAAGAAAATTAAGCGTGGGCGTCCTAAAGTTCTTTCAACCAGCCGGGAAGAACAAGTGCAGCAGTCAAAGAAAAGATACGCCGAAACAAATCGTGAGAAGCATAGGGAGGCTGTTGAGCGCTACTCTCAACTGCACCCTGAGGTCAACAGAGCAGCGGTGCAGCGGTACAGTCAGCAGCATCCAGATGCCTCACGGCAGAGGGTACATATTTTCCGCCTTAGAAACCCTCAGGTAAAAGAAATGAAGCATCTGCCAATGTCTTTGGCCAAGGATATTGTCTCTAACGGCCCTATGGCATGTTGGAGTGCGGATTTACTCTATAAAATCAATCCTTTTAAACTGTCTAAGGTTAGTCTCTGGAGTAATGATGTTTTCAGATGCTCATACTGCAATGCACGGTTATTTGATGAGGAAAAAGATAGAAAAAAATGGTGTTGTGGAGAGGGGGCGTATAATGTCTTGGATCTTCCTCCTCTTCAAGAACCGTTTTATGCCGATCGTCTTTTTCTGGAGCGCGCGCGTGCATACAATGACCTTTTTGCCTTTTGCGCACTCGAGGTGTCAGGCGGGTATCGACATCCTAACGGACTTTCGTTTTTTAAGATTGAAGGAAGGATGTACCATCAGGTTTACAGTCTGGACGCTCTTGGTCAAAAGTTTAAAACTAAAACTGGGATCGTTCAGTTTGTAAACAGGTCCCGCCTTTACATCGACGACGGCGAGGAACGCAAGAACATTGCCTTGGGTAGGTCCCTTGATGGCGGTATCACTGACAGCATTACACGTTATCTTTCTCGCGAAAATCCATTTATCAAGGAGTTTCGCCGTTTAAGCAGTGAACCGTCAATCAACGCTCATTTAGATTTTGAATTGACGAGCAGATCTACTCATGGCAATGTTCTCGGCGATAGGCAAACAGGCATTGAAGTGCATGCCGTTTTAAGTACGGATGAATCTGTTACTGAACCCCGTAAATTAACTATTTGGAAGATTGGATCAGATCGTCCTACCTCAATTGATCTTTTGAGTCCCCTCATGGAACCCTTCCAGTATCCCCTCCTTTATCCGCAAGGCACTTTGGGTTGGCATGTCGGTCGACTTGACAATCGTGGCCAAAAGTTAACACAGTTTAACTATTCTCGGTGCCTTCTTCTTTCTGAGCCTCGCTTCTCTCACCTCGGCCGTCTGTCTCAAGCATGGCAGGTTGAGATGTTTGCGAGGTACGAGGAAGAAAAACTGCGTTATATAAAGTTTGCTCAGTCAAAGTCGGTCCAAAATGCTTTGCGGATAGGGCCTCTGGATGAGCTTATTCAGGCTCAACAGAGTGGTCGTGCTGGTAGGCAAATTGCCGAGGACATCAATAATGATGAAACGGTTCAGGGTGAGGGCGGGGCACAACCCGGGAAAATCTACCTTCCCAGTTCGTTTACAGGGGGGCCTAGGTATATGAAAGTCCATTACGAGGACGCAATGGCACTTGTTTCACGCCTGGGATCCCCCACCTTCTTTCTCACTTTCACATATAGTGCAACTTGGGAAGAGAACAAGAAAGCTTGTCCCCGTGGTGGCAGCCGCAGTGACCCAAGTACCGCTTGCAGAGTCTTCCGGATAAAGCTTCTGGAACTTCTTCGTGATCTGCGCAGTGGAGCAATGTTCGGGCGCACGGTGTACCGCGTTTACGTCATCGAGATGCAGATGAGGGGCCTTCCTCATGCACACATCGTGTTTAAGATCGAAGGTGATGGACCTGTCCAAGCGTCCGAAATTGACTCTATTATTCGCGCTGATTTACCTTCTGAAGGAGAAGCTGGAGGTCGGCTGAGGAAGTTGGTTTTGAGGCATATGATTCATGGCCCTTGTGGATCTGATCACAGAACCGACTTTCCTTGCTGGGACTCTGCAAGGGGTTATTGTTCAAAATTCTTTCCCAAGCCTGCTTGTGAAACCACTCATGTCGATGAAAGGGGGTTTGTTCAGTATCGACGTGATTACTCGAACAATGGAGTGATTAAGTCTAGGAACAAAAATGTTAATGTTCATGATGGTTGGGTTGTGCCCTATAATTCAGCGTTATTGCTGAAATATGAAGCTCATATTAACTTAGAGCTTGCTTCTACGCGTCGCGTGATTAAATACCTCTTCAAATATCTTATGAAGGGAGGTTCTTTACAGAACGTCACTGTAACTCCCTTCAGCAAACAAGATGATGAGGTAGATCATTACGTGACAAAGAGAATGGTCGGGGCCAGTGACGCATGCTGGCGGCTTTTGAAATTTCCTATTTCAGAGTCCGAGCCAACCGTTGAATGTCTTCCGGTTCACCTCGAAGGGAAGCAGTCGGTTTGTTTCCGTCCCGGCCAACTGGAAGATGTCCTTTCCAGAGCAAGCTCTAAGTTGATTGTTTACTTCGATCGCCCTATAGTCCCAAATTTCGACGGACTTACATACCAGTCGTTCTATGAAAAATACATCGTTCATACGAAACGTCCTATTAATGGGGAGGTTTTCGACCACCCAGACGGCATCCACTTCATCACTGCCCGTCAGCGTGGTGAAAAGGTATGTCGCTTGTTTTGGGTCTCCCCCAGCCGAAGTGAGCAATATTATCTCAGACTTCTCTTGATGTGTATGCCTTGTCGTGGCTATGCCGATCTCCTATCTCGTGGCGGAAGCAATTGCCGCACGTTTCAGGAGGTTGCTCGCAAACTCGGATTAGTCGAAGACGAGGAAGAATATCATTACGCCCTGCGTGAGGCTTCTCAATTTATGTTGGGACCAAGACTGCGTTCGTTCTTTGTGCTCCTTTGCAACATGGGAGCTCCCGCAGCTCTTTTGTGGGATGCTTTCAAACATGCTCTTTGCGAGGACCACATGGAACGAAACCCACACGATCCAGAATTGGCATCCAAACTCGCTCTTCTGGAAATCGATCGTAGTCTTCGCAGGCAGGGATCTTCTTTAGTGGACCACGGACTCCCAGATGTGCAAGATGACACAACTGAGTTAGGCAGGGAGCTCCTCACCTTCGGGGAAAACCATCAAATGGCCATCGTCGAAGAATGGGGACCAAAGCTCTCTGAAGACCAACGACGCGTTTTTGACCACGTGCGTTGCCTCCTTCATAAACGCCAAGGCTCATCTAAGCTCATTTTCTTAGATGGCCCTGGTGGGTATGGGAAAACCTCACTCATTCGTGTCATTCTTGCCTATGTGAGAGGCTGTCGCCAAGTGGCTCTCGCTGTTGCAAGCTCCGGCATTGCCGCTGGAAACATGCCGGGGGGCACAACGGCGCACAGCATGTTCCGAATTCCTCTTGATGTTGGGGACGGTTCTGGATTTTGGAGTATTACCAACGGATCTCAGCGAGCAGAGCTCATCAGAGCTGCCCAGCTTATCGTTTTTGATGAGGCACCAATGACGCATAAGTTCATCTTTGAGATCATCGATAGATCTCTGAGAGATTTAATGAACTCTAATGTGCCATTCGGTGACAAGATCCTTCTCTGCTCGGGTGATTTCCGACAGATAGCGCCCGTTGTGGCAAAGGCACGTACTCCATCTGACGTTGCCAGTGTTTCACTTAGGGCGTCGCATCTGTGGCGATACTTCAAAATCTTTTCTCTGACTACACCACACAGGACAAGTGGTTCCACTGCTTACTCCAAATTCTTACTCGGGGTAGGCAACGGAACAATTAGTTCTATTTCTTTTGGTGAGGGCAGGGATTGCGAGAGACTAATTCCTCTGACGGGTATTAGGTATTTCACATCCTTGTCCGATCTGATTGAATTTGTTTTCCCAGAAGATGTTCTCTTGCATCCAGATCTTTGCGCTAACAGGGCCATTCTCTCGACTCTGATTGTGAACGTCAAGGAGATTAATAATACCATCTTAAACTCCTTGAACGGACACATTTACGATCTGAGAAGCGCCGACTCTGTGGACAAAGAAGGCGATGATGGGCTGGATGTCGATGTCCAACTTCTGAACCAGGCTACTGGGAAAGGCGTCCCTGACCATGTTCTCCGTCTGAAGATTGGTTCCGTGTGCCTCGTTATGCGGAACCTAAACATCGCTGAAGGACTTGTTAACGGCACAAAAGTCATTGTGACTGCGATCAGCAACCGCTTGGTCACAGTCCGACTTCCTGGACAAAGGGAACCTATTTGTATCCCCCGTATACAATTCACTTTTCCCTTTGTCGAGGGATCGCCGTTAAAAGTTCGCCGACGTCAATTTCCGTTGATGTTGGCCTATTGTATGACAGGGCACAAGAGCCAAGGTCAAACAATAGAGTCAGTTGGTGTTGATCTTCGGACGGACTGCTTCACGCATGGTCAGTTGTACGTCTTACTCAGTAGAGTTCGACATCCAGACAACATCGCTGTTCTGGTAAATCCCGATAGGGTCCGCGAAGGAGTCGCATATGCAAAGAACATTGTATATGACGAACTCCTTCGATAAATCCTTATTTGACTCAGCAGTAAGCCAGGGGGCCTGCATTATCAAAATTCCCCGTTGGATTTAGACTTTTTATGGCAGTACGATAGGGGGCCTGCCCATCAAAAGTCCCTGTTTATTATTTGGTTTGTATTTCAAAATACCATTAGTTTCAAATACTTGTCAGCAGAGGCAAAGGGAACTGCTTCACCAACCTCCCCGATGTGATATCAGTTGCAAGATTTTGAAATTTATCGCAGAGGCTAGGGTACCTGCGTATCAAACTGCCCGATGTGTTATTTATTATTGATTTGTAAATATGTATATATGGTTCCTGCGTTTCTCGGCCTCCCCGTGGCGGAACTGGATAAGCCAGATTGCAACCCTAAGAGCTGGCTAACTAACAGAGAAACATTGTCACTTTGACTACTAATACAAAAAACACCTACAACTACAACTTGTCTGTATTATTCTTTGATTAAAAACTTTTCTTCCCCAAAAACAACACCTTTAAAAACAACTTATCCCAAATTATATCTTAGGAAAAATTACAATTATTTTCTTTTTGCAACACCATAATTACAAAACATTTCATTGAAAACATCTATTATTCCCAGAATACCTTAAATATGTATACTGTTTAGTTTTATTAAGTATATTAATTTTACTTTTTCATCTATTTTATTATGTTTATTTATATCATACTGTTTTGCGCTAGGATGATGAAGTAATGCATGTTGTCATATCCCCCAACGAACCGTTTACTATAAATACTGTATAGTTGCTTTTTAAAAACATAATAATAAAAATACTCTGATATAGTTCCCAGAAGGCACACACATGTCCTGATAAAAATAGTTAGAGTATCAAATAAAATTAACAATTTCATCTTTACATTTAATGGGAAGATCTTAAATGTTTTAGGATTAATTAAATACAAACTACATTCTTCTACTAATTAAGGTTAACTACGAAGAAGCTGTAAAATATGACAATAGGAACATTAAAAGTTTTTTATCATTATTAATTTGAGTAGTGTGTATTAGCCGATGTTGTTACTGTCTCGGCTGCCCAGTACTTCGGTGGAACTAGCCTGTTTAATACATGAGTCTTTTTGTTATTTTACGAATTCGAGGCATCCCCTAAGGGGGCATGGGGGCGGAGCCCCCATCGAGCCGTAGGCGAGTCTATAATATATACAGCCCTATGTGTAACTGACTGACTCACTGATGATAGTAATGTCCTGAAGCGACCGTTTAAGATAGAGACTTGAAATTTGGCATGGACATTCTTTGAGATGTTTCAATTTAGGGAAAATCATAAAACGACGATTTTTTTACTTTTAAACTATAAAAAAGGTAAAAAATATAGATTTGTCGGTAACGTAGTTCAGCCGTGTGAGCATATATCACCGTTTGGGTAACGTAGATCTTGCAGGTTTAGTTCTCGCTCGTGTTTAAATGATCTCTTACAACTACACCCGTGTTTGATACAAATATTGTATTTCATACGAACATGAACATCTTCATGTACACGACGGTGATTCGATGCATTGAGAGCGGGTTATTTCACCAGGGTAATACTAGCTTTGATTTTATTATGCCCAAAAACTACAAATTTTCAACTTTCAAATTATAAAAATACCGAGGTGTCGGTAAGGAAGTAGGTTGGTTCTTAAAGATATCGCTTGGAGCGCTATTATAGTCGCTTAGTTCTCGCTTGTATTTAAATGATGTCTTTTAACTACACCTCTTCCTGATAATTACTCTCAATTGGGTGCATAGTTGTTTGCGTATGGTTTTCCTTCTGATTGTTGTGTTATTATTGAAAATGAAGTTTACTGAATCGAAAGCGTATATTTACATTTAGGTGATGTCCGCTATGATTTCTATAGTAACTTTAAATTAAGGTCGCTTAATTCTCGGTTGTATTTAAATTATGTCTTTTAACCACACCTGTTCCTGATGAAGTTTTCGTGACAGTTTTGCTGAGCAGTGATCTTAAGCGTTGTATAAACTACGTTAGTGTAAATTTCAGTTTACAGTATATTGTAATATAGCTGTAACTGTAATATAGCATTTGTTTTAAGGATGGTGAAATAAATTTAATGCACGTACTCTAAAGTAATACGAAAATGTTGATTGAAATGTGAGGTTCTCGTTTCGTTTTATTTAAATTCATTTGTTCATATTGGCTATTGCTATTACTCTTGTCTTTTGAGAGACGATTGAGCGTAGTGCTGGAATACTTTGTTACAATATTATATTATTAATTTTATCATTACTATGGTGAGCTCTACGAAGCTTGTGCGAATACTTTAAACATATTATTCTAGTACTGCATATTTTTTGCCGCAGTAACGCCCGCAAAGTAAATGATTAATTGCTAAAAATATTGTAGGTCTTACTACATTTTCTAGACTTTAGTCTTCTCATGCTGGAAAATTTCTTGTAGGTTTTCGCACAAAAAAAACCCTAATACAGTAATTATTCTTAATTTTCTACTATTTGTATGCTGTCTCTCTATATGAATCCCCAGATTGAATATAGCGCTTCAGTTGATAGTTCTGGTGCAGTTTTACTTTGAAGGTTGAACGTGTCCCAACACGTTTGACATCCGGTCTTTGACCTATTTGCTGCCGTCCAATCAGGCTTAGATTTTAGTTTAGGAAACGATTGAACATATCAAGTTATAGAACGATTGAACTTTCCATTCTTACCTTGGCTAATGTTTACCTACTTCCGACGTTTTTTTTAAACCATCTACATATCTGATGACCCATCGGGCTGAGAAATATTATAATAACCAATTGAATTAAACTCAATAGTAATTTTTCTCGCTGCCACTTTGTCCGTCAAACTTCCTCAATGCAGTGCTCTAACCTAAAGTCTCGATTAACCCTATTATTGTTGTAATTTAAAACTATTCTATACTTATCAATTATTGTAACTCTTTCAGTATATTTTAATTTAACCGATAATCCTTTTTTGGCTATTATTTCACAATTGGTTTTTTTTTACTACCATTGGTTGAAAATGCATAATGTACGCCGATTTTATGGTTCTTAAGTTGCAACTTTCTTCATTTTAAGACTATATAAAGACTTAAAGACTTCATGATTATAGTACCTAATACCCTGTGATCTATTACATACTACTAGGGCTCTATTTTTATTAATTTTCTGAACTAATATATATATATATATAACATTTAAAATTGTTAAACTAATAATTTCTGATTTTGAATGATAAAATTGTTATCGTTTCTCTATATGGTACATATATGATTCCTGCGTTTCTTGGCCACCCCGTGGCGGAACTGAAGCATCTTAGCCTATACCATTTTTTTTTATAATTTCATATATCTTGATTTTGTCCCGTTTTTCTTCTATTACATACAACGATCCTCTATATAAACTTATAATTTTATTCCACTTTTATCTTTTCAGAATACAGCTATTATTACCTCAATCATGTGCAATCATAATCGTATCTCCAAATTTTTACACAACTTTTGAGCATGACTATTTACATAGTTCATTAATATTTCACAACTCCATTATATTTTTTACGAATTAAGGGGGGAGTGGGATTATACCATGAGCCGTGAGCAAATTTCAAAGCTTATTAATATTTATTGTGAGTAGTGTATATTGGCAGCTTCTGTTACTGCCGTTGGAGTTGAGCCCTCAACTAGCCTGTTCATTGTATGAGGTTTTGACAGTAATTTAAGGAATTGGGGCAACCAATTATTGGGTTGGACCCTCCATCAAGCATAACACCTAGAATATTTACATAAATAATATTTATCTCACAGCTCAATTTTTTTTAAAACTATTTACTAAGGAGGAGTATTAAAACCTACTAATAGGAGATTATTAAAGCTTTTTTACTATCGATTGTGAATTTAGAGTATTAGATAGTTTTGTTACTGTCTCGGCTGACCCGTTCTTCGGTTGGAACTAACCTGTTTAACAACTTGACTTCTTATTAATTTACCAATTTAGGGAAACCCCTAAGGGGCATGGGGCGAAGCCCCATCGAGCCGTAGGCGAGTCTATAATATATACAGCCGCATGTGTAACTGACTCACTCACTTATGATATTAAAGTCCTGAAGCCACCGTTTAAGATAGAGACTTGAAATTTGGCATGGACATTCTTTGAGATGTTTCAATTTAGGAAAAATTATAAAACTACAACTTTTTTACTTTAAAACTATAAAAAAGGAAAAAATATAGATTTGTCGGTAACGTAGTTCAGCCGTATCATCAGCGTATATCACCGCGTGGTATCGTAGATCACTTTGCAGGTTTAGTTCTCGCTCGTGTTTAAATGATTTCTTTCAACTACACCCGTGTTTGATACAAATAATATATTCTATATAAACATGTACGTCTTGTGTAAACGACAGTGTATCGATGCATTGAGAGCGGGTTATTTTACCAGGGTAATACTCGCTTTGATTTATACAGTATTAATGCCCCAAAACTTCAAATTTTCAACTTTCAAATTATAAAAAATCTATTTCGAGGTGTCAGTCAAGGAAGTACGTTGGTTCTTAAAGATGTCGCTTGGAGCGCTATTGAAGTCGCTTAGTTCTCGCTTGTATTTAAATGATATCTTTTAACTACACCTCTTCCCGATAATTATTCTCAATAGGGCGCACAGTTGTTTGTGTATGGTTTTCTCTCTGATTGCTGTGTTATTATTGAAAATGAAGTGATAATTGGATGTTTTGCGATGGAATATTATTTATACTAAGGTTCTTAGACATTTTCATGCTTGACCAGTTCAGCAGACAGGGTAATTTTATTAAAACCAATAACAATAACTAAACCCAGACCCAAAAGTATCACTTCTATTTGCACATAATACGTTTCAAAAATATCTCTGTTACTTTAATAATAGTTGTAAATGATATAATTCTTCTTTTGAGTATTATTTCGCTATTATTGGTATTCTGATTTTATTTGCATTTTCCTTTTAGATCATATACTATTTTTAATTTATCTCATTTATTTATTGTAGTTGCTTGATTAATTTTATCATTTGTATGGTTTATTCATCCTTTTTATTGATTTTTTCTATTCACCAAGTACCTACAATAAATAAATGAGTTATTTATTGTAGTTATTATTGAAAATGAAGTTTACTGAATCGATAGCGTACCTTTACATTCAGGTGATGTCCGCTTTGATTTCTATATTAATTGCTAAAAACATTTTAGGTCTTATTACATTTCTAGACTTTAGTTTTCTCATGCTGGAAATTTTCTTGTAGGTTTTCGCACAAAAAATTACCTAATACAGTAATTATAACTTAATTTTCTACTATTTGTATGCTGTCTCTCTATATGAATCCCCAGATTGAATATAGCGCTTCAGTTGATAGTTCTGGAACAGTTTTACTTTGAAGAGTTGAACGTGTCCCAACACATTTGACATCCGGTCTTTGACCTATTTGCTGCTGTCCAGTCAGGCTTAGATTTTAGTTTGGGAAGCGATTGAACATATTAAGTTATAGAACGATTGAACTTTCCATTCTTACCTTCGCTAACGTTTACCTACTTCCGACGTTTTTTAAGACCATCTACATATCTGATGACCCATCAGGCTGATAAATATTATAATAACCAATTGAATTAAACTCAATAGTAATTTTTCTCGCTGCCACTTAGTCCGTCAAACTTCCTCAATGCAGTGCTCTAACCCTAAAGTCTCGATTAACCCTATAATTGTTGTAATTGAAAACTATTCTATGCTTATCAATTATTGTAGATCTTTCAGTATATTTTAATTTAACCAATAATCCTTTTTTGGCTATTATTTCACAATTGGTTTTTTTTACTACCATTGGTTGAAAATGCATAATGTACGCCGATTTTATGGTTCTTAAGTTGCAACTTTCTTCATTTTAAGACTATATAAAGACTTTAAGACTTCATGATTATTGTACCTAATGCCCTGTGATCTATTACATACTACTAGGGCTCTATATTTACTAATTTTCTGAACTAATATATATATATATATATATATATATATATATATAAAACATTTAAAATTGTTAAATTAATAATTGCTGATTTTAGATGATAAAATTGTTATCGTGTCTCTATATGGTAAATATATGATTCCTGCGTTTCTTGGCCACTCCGTGGCGGAACTGAAGCATCTTAGCCTATACCATTTTTTTTAATTTCAAATATCTTGATTTTTGTCCCTTTTTTCTTCTATTACATACAACGATCCTCCATATAAACTTATAATTTTATTCCACTTTTATCTTTTCAGAATACAGCTATTACCTCAATCATGTGCAACCATAATCGTATCTCCTAATTTTTACACAACAACTTTTGAGCATGACTATTTACATAGTTCATTAATATTTCACAACTCCATTATATTTTTTAACGAATTAAGGGAAGCTAGGGAGTGGGATTAAACCATGAGCCGTGGGCAAATTTAAAAGCTTATTACTGTATTATTTATTGTGAGTAGTGTGTATTGGCGGCTTCTGTTACTGTCGTTGAGGTTGAGCCCTCAACTAGCCTGTTCATTGTATGAGGTTTTGACAGTAATTTACGGAATCGGGGCAACCAATTATTGGGTTGGACCCTCCATCAAGCATAACGCCTAGAATATTTACATAAATAATATTTATTTCACAGCTCAATTTTTTAAAACTATTTACTAAGGAGGGGTATTAAAACCTACTAATAGGAGATTATTAAAGCTTTTTTTACTATTGATTGTGAATTTAGAGTATTAGATGGTTTTGTTACTGTCTTGGCTGTCCAGATCTTACGTGGAACTAAACTATTTCAAACTTGACTTTCATTAATTCAAACTTTGGCCGAATAATTTTTTTATTATTGTTTTTTTACTTTCAATCTCCAAGGATATTTTCTTATTTGTACTATGTATCCCCCCAGATTAACACTAAGGTGTTATGAAATCTTGAACTTTGAGCTCTGGCATTCAAATTATAACGTCATTAGATATATCTATGACTAAGCGACAACTCTAATTTGGGCTATAACTACTCAGGGGATTAGTTCTATGTATCCCCCCAAATTAACACTAAGGTGTTATGAAATCGTGAACTTTGAGCTCTGGCATTCAAATTAAAACGTCATTAGATATATGACGTTACGACTATGACTAAACGACAACTCTAGTTTGGGCTTTAACTTCTCAGGGGCAACCCCTAAGGGGGCATGGGGGCGAAGCCCCCATCGAGCCGTAGGCGAGTCCTATATATATACAGCCCCATGTGGAACTCACTCACTCATCCATACAAATTCTAGACAACTTGCGGGTAAGCTGGAAACTTGATTTTTGTCATGCGTGTGGCTAGAGGTATGATACCCCCGGGAAAACTTTGAAAACCGGAAATTTTTCATTTCTACCCCCCCAAAAGAATAACGAAGGGTGGAAACCGGTAACGCCGAAATGTAAGGTTTTACTATTTGCGCTGTAACTTTTGAACGAGGGGTCCTAACTCAAATCTGAGGGAAAATCGTTAGTTGGGAATTAAACGCTCTACAAGATTGGTCTTATGAAATTTTGCCGTATCTCACCCCCTTCACCCTTAAAAATAAGCGTACTTTCAAAATTTCTAAATTTTTTCAAAAAAATTTCGATATTTTGATCCTTTTATTTACTATTATGGCACATGGATGCATGGAATTCCATACACATTATGATGTCAAACAGTTCTTTCTATAGTAGTAGCTTTTTTACAATTTCAATCAAATTTTAGTAGAAAAAAATTGTCAAAAATACAAATTCCCTAGCATTTTTTCATGTAAAGTGTTTGTAATTCACTTCAAACCGGTAAATATACTGCCATATCGTTATATGTTTAGCACTTATTTTATATTTTTATAGATGCTCTACAATTTTGGTCCTTTGAAATTTTGCCGTATCTTACCCCCTTCACCCTTAAAAAGGGGCGTAATTTCAAAAGTTCTAAAATTATTCGCAAAAATTTCTCTATTTTGTTATTTTTATTTACTATTATGTAACATGTATATATGAATTGCTATATATATATTATGACCTCAATAGTTTCTTACTTTATTAGTAGTATTTTGCCAATTCCAATTGGATTTTATTTAAAAAAATTGTAAAAACACAAAATTCTTAACAGTTTTTCATGAAGTGTTTTTAATTCAATTTAACTTTGTAATGTAGTGAAATATTGATATATGTTTTGCCATTAATATATTCTATCATAGACGCTCTACAAGTTTGGACATTTCATATTTTTAAGTAACTCACCCCCTTCCCCCTAAAAAATGCGCGTACTTTCACAATTTCAAAATTTTTTCATAAAAATGTGTTTATTTAAAAATTTTTATTCACCATTATGAAACACAGATGCCTGAAACTTTGCACATATTATAGACCCAACTATTTTTACTATGATAGCAGCAGTTGGTCAATTTAAATCATAGTTAAGTCCCAAAAAATGAAAAATAACGTAACTTTTAACATTTTTTTCATTTTAAGTGTTTGTAAATTACTGCATTCTGCCAAATATACAGAAAAATTGATGTATGTTTTGCCAGTATTATATTCTACTTTAGACGGTCTACAAGTTAGGTCCTTTGCGATTTTTCAGTATATCCCCCCTTCACCCTTAACAAGAGGCGTACTTTCAAAATATCGAAATTCTTACACAACAATTGCTCTATTTCAATATTTTTCATTTACTATTATGGCAAATACATGCCACAAATTTAGTATACATTATGACCATATCTAGGTCTTACTATAGACGCAGTAATTGGCCAATTTCAGTCAAAGATTGTAAAAAGTACGAAATTATTAACATTTTTTCATTTATAGTTTTTTTGTGATTGTTATTGACCTGGTAAAAGTACTGCCAAACTGATATACGTTTTGTCAGGATTGTTTTATTTTTAGATGCTCTACAAGCCCGGAGCTTTGAGATTTTGTAGCATCTCACCCCCTTCACCATTAAAAAGGGGGAGTACTTTAAAAATTTTAATTTCAATTTTTACCTTCGGATTAATTCCATCTTATTAGGATATGACGGTTTCTTCTACTTTAAGTTTGAACAATCAAACTTTTAGTAAGCATGAAACATATTGGCGTAGTCTAGCTGCTTAGATTATCTTAGCGTGCTTAGCTTTGCTATGTGATTAATATTAAGTTTAAAGTTAAATTAATCAGAGAGAACTAGAGAATTATAAAGGGGGCATGGGGGCGGAGCCCCCATCGAGCCGTAGGCGAGTCTATAATATATACAGCCCCATGTGTAACTCACTCACTCACTCATCCATACAAATTCTAGACAACTTGCGGGTGAGCTGGAAACTTGATTTTTGGCATGCGGGTGGCTTAAGATCTGATGCCCCCGGGAAAAGTCTGAAACCCGACAATTTTCCATTTCAACCCCCCCAAAAAAATAACGAAGTGTGGAAACCGGTAAACCCGAAATGTAAGGTTTTACTATTTTCGCTCTAACTTTTGAACGAAAGGTCGTAGCTCAAATCTGAGGGAAAATCGTTAGTTAGGAATAAGACGCTCTACAAGTTTGGTCCTATGAAATTTTGCCGTATCTCACCCCCTTCACCCTTAAAAAGGTGCTTACTTCCAAAATTTCTAAAACTTTCCGAAAAAACTACGCTATTTTGATATCTTTATTTGCTATTATGTAACATATATGCATAACTTTTTTTTATATTGTGACCTCAACAGGTTCTTCCTATAGTAGTAGCTATTTGCCAATTTCAATTTAAGTGTAGTGAAAAAATTGTAAAAACTCAATGTTGTTAAAATTTTTTCACATAATGTGTTAGTAATTCCCTTTACCCTGGTAAATATATTGCTATTTCGATATATAATTTGCCATTACTATATACTATTATAGGCGCTCTACAAGTTTGGTCCTGTGAAATTTTGCCGTATCTCACCCCCTTCATTCTTAAAAAGGTGCTTACTTCCAAAATTTCTAAAACTTTCCGAAAAAACTACGCTATTTTGATATCTTTATTTGCTATTATGTAACATATATGCATGAATTTCTGTTTATATTATGACCTCAAAAGGTTATTTCTATATTAGTAGCCATTTGCCTATTTTAATCGAAGATTAGTCCAAAAAAGTGGTAAAATCACAAAATTATATACATTTTTTCATGTAATGTGTTAGTAATTCGCTTTAACCTGGCAAATATATTGCTATTTCGATTTATGATTTGCCATTACTATATACTGTTATAGACACTCTACAAGTTTGGTCCTTCGACAATTTGGCGTATCTCACCCCCTTCGCCCTTAAAAAGGGTCGTACTTTCAATATTTCTAAAATTTTTCGAAAAAATTGCGCTATTTTGATATTTTTTATCTACTATTATGTAACATATATGCATAACTTTTTTTTATATTGTGACCTCAACAGGTTCTTCCTATAGTAGTAGCTATTTGCCAATTTCAATTTAAGTGTAATGAAAAAAATTGTAAAAACTCAATGTTAAAATTTTTTCACATAATGTGTTAGTAATTCCCTTTACCCTGGTAAATATATTGCTATTTCGATATATAATTTGCCATTACTATATACTATTATAGGCGCTCTACAAGTTTGGTCCTATGAAATTTTGCTGTATCTCACCCCCTTCACCCTTAAAAAGGTGCTTACTTCCAAAATTTTCAAAACTTTTCGAAAAAACTACGCTATTTTGATATCTTTATTTGCTATTATGTAACATATATGCATGAATTTCTGTTTATATTATGACCTCAACAGGTTATTTCTATATTAGTAGCCATTTGCCTATTTTAATCGAAGATTAGTCCAAAAAAGTGGTAAAATCAGAAAATTATTTACATTTTTTCACATAATGTGTTAGTAATTCCCTTTAACCTGGTAAATATATTGCTATTTCGATATATAATTTGACATTACTATATACTATTATAGGCGCTCTACAAGTTTGGTCCTTGGACATTTTGTCGTATCTCACCCCCTTCACTCTTAAAAGGGGGCGTACTTTCAAAATTAAGAATAATCTTTACCCCAAAATTGCGCTATTTTGTTATTTTTATTTACTATTATGTAACATACATGCATGAATTTATATTTCTATTATGAACTCAACAGGTTTTTTTCTATAATAGTATTTTTGTACCAATGTCAGTCGAATATTATCCCAAAAAAGTTGTAAAAACACAAAATTCTTAACAGTTTTTCATAAGTGTTTGTAATTCACTTTAACCTGGTGAATGTACTGAAATATTGATATATGTATTGCCATAACATATTCTATCATAGACGTTCTACAAGTTTGGTCATTCCATATTTTGGCGTATCTCACCCCCTTCCCCCTAAAAAAGGCGCGTACTTTCACAATTTCTAAATTTTTTCATAAAAATGTGACTATCCAAAATTTTTTATTCACCATTATTAAACACAGATGTCTGAAACTTTTTACATATTATAGATCCAACTAGTTTTACTATGATAGCAGCAGTTGGTCAATTTAAATCATAGTTAAGTCCAAAAAAATGAAAAATCACGTAATTATTAACATTTTTTCATTTTAAGTTTTTGTAAATTACTGCATTCTGCCAAACATACAGAAAAAATTATGTATGTTTTGCCAGTATTATATTCTACTTTAGACGCTCTACAAGTTCGCTCCTTTGCGATTTTTCAGTATATCCCCCCTTCACCATTAACAAGAAGCGTACTTTCACAATATCAAAATTCTTTCACAACAATTGCTCTATTTCAATATTTTTCATTTACTATTTTGGCACATACATGCCACAAATTTAGTATACATTATAACCATATCTAGGTCTTACTATAGAAGCAGTTATTGGCCAATATCAGTCTAAGATTGTGAAAAAATACGAAATTATTAACATTTTTTCATTTAGCCTATAGTTTTTTTGTGATTTTGTTTGGCCCGGTAGAAGTACTGCCAAACTGATATTTGTTTTGTCAGGATTATAATATTTTTAGATGCTCTACAAGCCCGGAGCTTTGAGATTTTGTAGCTATGGTCTACAAGTTTGGTGTCTTGACATTTTCCCGTATCTCATCCCCTTTACCCTTAAAAGTGGACGTAATTTCAAACTATTAAAATTCGTCCACGAAAATTGCGCTATTTTAATATTTTTTATTTAAGGCAAATGGATGTCTGAAATTTAGTAAATATTATGACCTCATATAGGTTTAACTATAATAGCATTCATAGGCCGATTTCAACCTAATTTTAGACAAAAAACTCTTAAAAACACGAAATCCTTAACATTTTCAACGTATAGTGTGTTTGTAATTGACTTAAATCTGGTAAATATAGTACTATATCGATGTATGTTTTCAATTATTGTATTATATTTTAGACGGTCTACACATTTGGTCCTCACACATTTTTCCATATTACACCCCCTTCATCCTTACAAGGGGTGTACTTTCAAATTTCACAATTCTTTCACACTAATTAAGTTATTTCAATATTTTTATTCACTATTGTGGCACATGGATGTCTAAAATTGAGTACATATTATGGACCTTGACTAGGTCATACTATAGTAGCAGCCATTGGCCAGTTTTAATCTAATTTCAGTCCAAAATAATTGTAAAACCACGACATTGCAGGTCGTAACTTTTGAACGAGAGGTCCTACCTAAAATCTGAGGGAAAATTCATGGCGTCAGAGCGGACAAATCAGACGCTATATATATATATATATATATATATATATATCCGGTGTAGTTTTGCCATATCTCACTCCCTTCACCTTTAAAAGGGGTGTCCTTTCAAAATTTCTAAATTCATTTCCAAAAAATATGCTTTTTAATATTGTTTATTTACTATTATGGCAGATATGTGTCTGAACTTTAGTACATATGACCTTAACTAAATCTAACTATAGTAAAAGCCAGTGGGCAATTTCCATCAAAGTTGAGGCCTAAAAAGGTTTAAAAAACACGAAATCCTTAATATTTTTTAATGTATAGTGTTTGTAATTTACTTTAATCTGCTAAATATACTGCAATATCAATTTGAGTTTTGACATAATTACCTTCTATTCTATTCGCTCTACAAGTTTGGTCCAATGAAACTTTGCCGTATCTCACCCCCTTCACCCTTTAAAATGGGCGTACTTTAAAAATTTTGAAATCTTTTCACAAAAGTCTTGTTGATTTAATAAGTTTTTTTACCATACTGGCACATAGATGCTTGAAGTTCAGTACATATTATGACCTCAACCGTTCTTTCAATAGTATCAGCTATTTTCCGATTTCATTCAAAGTTAAGTCCAAAAACATCGTAAAAACTTGAAGTTTTTTTCATGTAAAGTGTTAGTAATTTACGTCAATCTGCTAAATATACTGCAATATCGATACATGTTTTGCCAGTGTTACGTTTTATTTTAGACACTCTGAAAATTTAGTCTTATAAAATTTAGCTGTACCTCACCCCTTCACCCGTTTATAGGGGCGTACTTTCTAAATTGTAAAGTTCTTTCACCGAAAATGGTGCTATCCTAAAAATTTAAATTTACTATTATGGTACTTAGATGTTTGAAATTTAGTACATATTATAACTTCAAATAGGTCATACTATAGTAAAAGCCATAAGTCAATTTTAATACAAGTTTAGTCATTGTCATAATTTTGTAATTATCGTATTTGTTACACCTATAGCTAGGAATCCTGCCAATAATTCTCCCTACATTAACCTTAGGGATTTTGTTAACCTTAGGACCAAACCCTACGTTAAGACAAAATTTGAGCTTTGATCTGTATTTTTTTAACTGTATTTTTTATCTGTATTTTTTTTATCTGTATTTTTTTTGACGTAAATTATTAGACGTTAATGAATTAGGGGGAACGAACTAGGGGGCATGGGGGCGGAGCCCCCATCGAGCCGTAGGCGAGTCTATAATATATACAGCCCGATGTGTAACTGACTGACTCACTGATGATCTTAAATTCCTGAAGCGACCGTTTAAGATAGAGACTTGAAATTTGGCATGGACATTCATTGAGATGTTTCAATTTAGGAAAAATCATAAAACTACAACTTTTTTACTTTTAAACTATAAAAAAGGTAAAAAATATACATTTGTCGGTAACGTAGTTCAGCCGTGTCAGCGTATATCACCGCGTGGTATCGTAGATCACTCTTCAGGTTTAGTTCTCGCTCGTGTTTAAATGATCTCTTTCAACTACACCCGTGTTTGATATACTCATTGTATCCTTCGATGGATAAACTCTAATATATATTGTAAACTCTGGCGTTATTTTGTATTGAGAGCGGGTTATTTCACCAGGGACCCAGGGTTATACTCGATTATATTTACAGTGATAATTCCCTAATTTGTAGCTTATGCAGTATATGCGCTATCTTGAATGTTTACCAAAGATGAATTTTCTTCTCCTACTATGAATTAATTTCCCATGGCGGTTGAATAGTCGCTTAGTTCTCGCTTGTATTTAAATCATGTCTTTTAACTACACCTGCTTCCTTGCTGTTGGCAACGTTAGTATCCCTTATATATAACAAACCGTTATCCATTTGACTTCAAAATAGCAATGAGATTATGCTGCATTGAAAGCTCGTTTCTTTTATATTTTACACACATCATAAATATGTTTTAGGGCATTTTTAAATAACTGTTTAGCTGAACTTACAGATTTAAATGTAGGTTCTCGTTTTGTTTCAATTTATTTAAGATTACTTATTCAAATTCACACGGGATTATTCTCCGCCGAACTTCGCATTGAATGGATTTTCTGTGAAGCTTGAGCCGTGATCTTAACGTAACATACTTCGATTACTTTGTACAATACTTAATAGACAGTTTATTATTATCTTTCTGTTTGATTTATATTCAGTGTCTTATATTCGAATTTTTCACACTTAAAATTTGTTTTTGAGAATGTTTAAATAAGTGTTGAACAATAGTAATAGATTTAAATGTTAGGTTCTCGTTTAATTTCAATTTATTTTAGATTACTTATTCAAATTCACCCCATGTGAACCACTCAGCATAATGAATTTGAACGCATTCAATGAATTTTCTGTGTAGCTCGTGCCGTGATCTTAACGTTATATACTTCTATTACTTAGTACGATACTTAATAGACAGTTAAGTATTATCTTTCTGCATTGTTTATAATCAGTGTTTTATATTTTATTTTAATACACACTTAAAATATGTTTTTAAGAATTTTTAAATGGCTATTGAACAAAACTCGCCTACGGCTCGATGGGGGCTCCGCCCCCATGCCCCCTTAGGGGTTGCCCCTGAGAAGTTTAAGCCCAAATTAGAGTTGTCGTTTAGTCATAGATATCTAATGACGTTATAATTTGAATGCCAGAGCTCAAAGTTCACGATTTCATAACACCTTAGTGTTAATCTGAGGGGATACATAGTACTAATAAGAAAATATCCTTGGAGATTAAAAGTAAAAAAAAAAAAAATAATAAAAAAATTAGTCGGCCAAAGTTTGAATTAATAAAAAGTCAAGTTTGAAATAGTTTAGTTCCTTATAAGATCTGTACAGCCAAGACAGTAACAAAACCATCTAATACTCTAAATTCACAATCAATGGTAAAAAAAGCTTTAATAATCTCCTATTAGTAGGTTTTAATACCCCTCCTTAGTAAATAGTTTCAAAAAATTGAGCTGTGAAATAAATATTATTTATGTAAATATTCTAGGTGTTATGCTTGATGGAGGGTCCAACCCAATAATAGGTTGCCCCAATTCCGTAAATTACTGTCAAAACCTCATACAATGAACAGGCTAGTTGAGCACTCAACTCCCATGGCAGTAACAGAAGCCGCCAATACACACTACTCACAATTGATAATAATAAGCTTTGAAAATTGCCCACGGCTCATGGTTTCATTCCACTCCCTAGTTCCCCTTAATTCGTTAAAAAATATAATGGAGTTGTAAAATATTAATGAACTATGTAAATAGTCATGTTAATAAATTGTTGTGTTAAGATTTGGAGATACGATTATGATTGGACATGATTGAGGTAATAGGTGTTTCTGAAAAGATAAAAGTGGAATAAAATTATAAGTTTATATGGATTATCGTTGAATGTAATAGAAGAAAAATAAAACAAAAGAACGTATTATTAATATACGTAACAAAGTTACGTAAATTAATAATATGTGAAAGATATTTGAAATTTAAAAAAATATATGGTATAGGCTAATATGCTTCCGTTCCGCCACGGGGAGGCCAAGAAACTCAGGAATCATATATTTACCATACAAAGAAACGATAACAATTTCATCTTTCAAAATCAGCAATTATTAAATGAACAACTTTAAATATTATATACTTCCCTTAAATTCTGTTGAAGTTACAGAGATATTTTACAAGTTCAGTGAATGCAAAATTCGTACTTCAAATACAATATAAATGTAGTTAGTTCTACTAACAAGTTATATGAAATTTCAGTAATAATAAAAGTTGCATATCGTTCTTAAAATAACGATTTGAGATACGACAAATAGTGAAAGGTCTAAAAGTTTGATTTATGTCACTTATTCACAAACAATCTATACTTTAAAGTATACGTTACAGAGAAATAAGTTCATAATCAACAGATAAATCACATAATATTAGCTGGCATTAATTACAATTTTATTAAGATCATGAAAAAATCACGTCTACATATGGTAAACCCCTCATATAAATAAATAAGTAAACGTTAAAAAAAACATACTGGATGGTTAAGGATCAACAAAACGTTAAATAAAGACACACAATATCAACCGGCATTGATTATGAATTATTTTTAAGTTCAATTTTTTAAGACTGTTGTACTTCTAATTACAGTGAATTTGCTTTAAATATTGCTGTCAAGCTAAGGTAATACAATCTTTAAGCTTATGGGGAAGCAAAATTCAGCAACATAGAGCTAAATTAAATAAAATGTTTTGCAGTTGGTATGAAAGAGCAATAAAAAACTTGAAATTAGGAATACAACTCCCTTCTTCAATCTCTGTGTATCGACTTAGATAGTAAAATGAAATATATTCGCTAATATCGTCTCAAATACTTTAGAAGCCAACCCTTTTTGCCGCTAGAGCGTGAAAACTGAAATAACTTCACATGTCTTGTAGGAATTTGTGGTCGTTAAATCTAAAAATGAGCTAAAACAACTGTAAATATCTAACACATAAAACATAACAATAGTATGACTTGAAAATTAACGAAAGGAAATACGGCAATTTGTCGAACTATTGGTTTTCAAACATCCATAATAGGATTAAAATTATGTTCCTACAAGAAAAATGCCTTGAAAAAGATACGCAAGAATAGTTACGAAGTTGAGTAATTTATCAATCATCATATTTCATGAATGCGATGGTAAGTCAAACTTACTGGAGTGTAGTTAAATTTGTTCAATAATATAAGTACGAGAACTAAACCTGTTAACTAAACGTCACTAAAACAGTAAATGAAAATGTCTGTGACTTTCACCTTAAATTTAAATTCTCAATACAGCAACATAAAGTCGTTCACGAGAAATCAATGAATATCTATCATTATCAAACAGGGGTGTAGTTAAAAGAAATAATTTAAAAACGAGCGAGAACTAAACCTGCAAAGTGATCTACGATACCACGCGGTGATGTACGCTGATACGGCTGAACTACGTTACCGACAAATCTATATTTTTTACCTTTTTTATAGTTTAAAAGTAGAAAAATTGTAGTTTTATGATTTTCCCTAAATTGAAACATCTCAAAGAATGTCCATGCCAAATTTCAAGTCTCTATCTTAAACGGTCGCCTCAGGACTTTACTATCATCAGTGAGTCAGTGAGTCAGTTACACATGGGGCTGTATATATTATGGACTCGCCTACGGCTCGATGGGGCTCCGCCCCATGCCCCCTTAGGGGTTGCCCTAAATTCGTAAATTAATAAGAAGTCAAGTCGTTAAACAGGTTAGTTCCAACCGAAGAACGGGTCAGCCAAGACAGTAACTTAAGTGTCTTATACACACTACTCACAATCAATAATAATAAAAACACGCTTTGAAAATCGTCTACGGTTTTTTTTTTAAACCCCCTTCCTAATTCATCTTAATTTGTAAACAAATGTAATTGATAGTCGTGAAATAATAAATAACTATGTAAATAATCTAAGTATTATGCTCAATATCGGTACTGTTGAAAAGTTTTTGATGCGAATATGACTGAATTAGTTGGTGTATCATGAAAAAAAGAATAGTCCTAGAAAGACCCCTACTATTAGAAAACTACAATTTGTTAAAATATGAAATTGAGAGTTGTGAAATAATAGTTATTAAATAAAGTTATTAAATAAATATTCTAGTTATTGATGTGGCTTTTATGAAAATTTAGGTGATATGATATTTTAATTAAGGAGTTGTGGAAAGAACAGGAGTGGAATCAAAGTTTATTTTATGAGTTGCAAAATAGTTGAAATTTGTTTCAAAGTATAGTTTAAGTCAAGATAATTCGAACTCAGGTGTTATGAGTTCATTGTAGTACTTCAAGTGACAATGTTTCTCTGTTAGTTAGCCAGCGCTTAATGTTGCAATCTGGCGTATCCAGTTCCGCCACGGGGAGGCCGAGAAACGTAGGAACCATATATGTACATATTTACAAATCAATATTAAATATAAACACCGGGCAGTTTGATACGCAGCAACCCTAGCCTCTGCGATATATTTACAAATCTTAAAACTAAAATCACACCGGGGAGTGATCTGCTCACAAACCTTAAAACTACTGTACAAAAAACTAAACAGGGACTTTTGATGGGCAGGCCCCCTATCGTACTGCCATAAAATGTCTAAATCCAACGGGGAATTTTGATAATGCAGGCCCCCTGGCTTACTGCTGAGTCAAATAAGGATTTATCGAAGGAGTTCGTCATATACAATGTTCTTTGCATATGCGACTCCTTCGCGGATCCTATCGGGATTTACCAGAACAGCAATGTTGTCTGGATGTCGAACTCTACTGAGTAAGACGTACAACTGACCATGCGTGAAACAGTCCGTCCGAAGATCAACACCAACTGACTCTATTGTTTGACCTTGGCTCTTGTGCCCTGTCATACAATAGGCCAACATCAACGGAAATTGACGTCGACGAACTTGTAACGGCGATCCCTCGACAAAGGGAAAAGTGAATTGTATTCGGGGGATACAAATCGGTTCCCTTTGTCCAGGAAGTCGGACTGTGACCAAGCGGTTGCTGATCGCAGTCACAATGACTTTTGTGCCGTTAACAAGTCCTTCAGCGATGTTTAGGTTCCGCATAACGAGGCACACGGAACCAATCTTCAGACGGAGGACATGGTCAGAGACGCCTTTCCCAGTAGCCTGGTTCAGAAGTTGAATATCGACATCCAGTCCATCATCGCCTTCTTTGTCAGCAGAGTCAGCGCTTCTCAGCTCGTAAATGTGGCCGTCTAAGGAGTTTAAGACGATATTGTTAATCTCCTTGACATTCACAATTACAGTCGAGAGAATCGCTCTCTGTGCACAAAGATCCGGATCCAATAGGCAGTTTGGAGGAAAAACAAAATTGATCAAATCGGGCAGGGTAACAAAATGTCGAATGCCAGTCAAAGGGATAAGCATTTGACAATCCCTACATTCACCAAAAGAGCTGGAACGAATAGTTCCGTTGCCCACCTCAAGGAGAAACTCTGAGTAGGCAGAGGATTGACAAGTCCTATGAGGTGTCGTCAAAGAGAAAATTTGAAAGTGTCGCCAAAGATGCGACGCCCGGAGTGATACACAGGCAACGTCAGATGGTGTACGAGCCTTCACCACGACGGGCGCGATCTGGCGGAAGTCTCCCGAGCAGAGTACGATCTTACCTCCAAATGGCACATTTGAGTTCATTAAATCCCTCAGAGAACGGTCAATGATCTCAAAGATAAACCTATGTGCCATTGGAGCCTCATAAAAAACTATGAGCTGTGCGGCTCTGATGAGCTCTGCTCGTTGAGACCCGTTGGTGACACTCCAATAGCCGGTGCCATCCCCAAGATCGAGTGGAATCTTGAACATGCTATGGGCAGTTGTACCCCCCGACATGTTTCCAGCAGCGATCCCGGAGCTGGCCACAGCAAGAGCCACTTGACGGCAACCTCGAACATAAGCGAGAATGACGCGGATAAGCGACGTCTTCCCATACCCACCAGGACCATCGAGGAAAATGAGTTTGGACTGTCTGTTTTCCTGACGATTTTGGAGGAGGGAACTCACATAGTCAAATACGCGCCTTTGGTCCTCTGACAGTTTGGGGAGCCACTCTTCGACAATTGACCGCTGAATATTGTCCCCGTACATAAGGAGTTCTCTCCCCAACTCCGTCGTGTCGTCACGAACATCTGGGAGGCCGTGATCTACTAAACAAGAGCCCTGACGCCTAAGCTTACGGTCAATTTCGATAAGAGCCAGTTTGACTGCCAGGTCCGAATCGTGCGGGTTCCGTTCTAAGTGGTCTTCGCAAAGTGAATCTCGGAAAACATCCCACAAAAGAGCAGCGGGAGCTCCCATATTGCAAAGGATCACAAAGAACGAACGCAATCTGGGGCCAATCATAAATTGGGCTGCTTCACGCAAGGCATACTGATACTCTTCCTCATCCTCAACCAGGCCGAGATTTCGAGCTACTTCCTGGAAAGTATGACAATTTCCACCACGAGAAAGAAGATCAGCATACCCACGGCAAGGAATTAGCATAAGAAGTAAACGAAGGTAGTACTGCTCACTTCTGGTGGGAGAGACCCAAAATAGACGACACACTTTTTCTCCACGCTGGCGCGCTGTGATAAAGTGTTTACCGTCGGGATGGTCGAATATTTCGCCGTTGGCAGGACGTTTCGTGTGCACAATGTACTTTTCATAAAAAGACTGATAAGTAAGATTGTCAAATTCGGGGTTCTGAGGACGATCGAAGTAAACAATTAACTTAGAGCTAGCTCTGGAAGTAGCATCTTCCAGCTGGTCTGGTCGAAAACAGACAGCCTGTTTCCCTTCCAGGTGAACTGGGAGACACTCAACCGTTGGTTCAGACACTGAAATAGGAAACCCCAGAAGTCTCCAACATGCGTCACTAGCACCAACCATTCTCTTCGTCACGTAATGATCTACCTCATCATCTTGCTTACTGAAGGGAGTCACAGTGACGTTCTGCAGGGAACCTCCCTTCATAAGATATTTGAAGAGGTATTTTATCACGCGGCGAGTAGAAGCTAGCTCTAAGTTAATGTGTGCTTCGTATTTAAGCAACAGGGCCGGGTTATATGGTACAACCCATCCGTCATGTACGCCAACTTGTCTTTTACGTGACGTTATGAAGCCCTTATTACTATAATCCCGTTTATATTGGACGAACCCTCTTTCATCAACGTGTGTAGTTTCACACGAGGGCTTAGGGAAGAACTTTGTGCAGTAACCCTTCGCAGAGTCCCAGCAAGGAAAGTCAGTTCGATGATCAGTACCACATGGGCCGTGAACCATGTGTTTCAGAACCAACTCTCTTAGCCGGCCTCCGGCTTCTTCCTCCGAGGGAATATCTGCGCGGATTAGTGAGTCAATGTCGGATGCTTGGACTGGTCCGTCTCCGTTAATCTTGAATACGATGTGGGCATGAGGAAGGCCCCTCATCTGCATCTCGATAACGTAGACGAAATAGACCGCACGACCGAACATTGCCCCACTTCGCAGATCTCGGAGAAGTTCCAGAAGTTTAATCCGGAAGACTCTGCAAGCAGTGCTAGGGTCACTGCGCCCACCCCCGCGGGGACAAGCTTTCTTGTTTTCCTCCCAAGTCGCGCTGTATGTAAATGTTAGAAAGAAAGTGGGGGAGCCCAGACGACAAACAAGAGCCATGGCGTGCTCATAATGAACTTTCATGTATCTGGGACCCCCTGTAAATGTACTTGGGAGGTAAACTTTTCCAGCTTGTGCCCCACCCTCGCCCTGGACAGTTTCGTCATTGGCTATGTCTTCCAAGACTTGTCTACCTGTACGACTACCACGTTGAACATCAAGGAGTTCATCCAATGGCCCTATCCGCATGGCATTGGAAGTTGGTTTGGTCTGGGAAAATTTTATGAAACGAAGTTTTTCTTCCTCATACCTCGCATACATCTCAACCTGCCAAGCTTGAGAAAGACGGCCGATATGAGAAAAGCGAGGTTCGGAAAGGAGAAGACAACGTGTGTAGTTGTATTGAGTGAGCTTTTTCCCATTATTGTCAAGAAGACCAATATGCCAACCCAATGTACCTTGCGGATAGAGCAAAGGATATTGGAAGGGTTCCATCAACGGACTTAACAGGTCTATGGACGTTGGCCTATCGTCACCTATTTTCCAGATGGTTAATTTCCTGGGTTCATTAACTGTTTCTTCTGTGCTGAGGACAGCGTGGACCTCAACGCCCGTTTGTCGGTCACCAAGAACTGGGCCATGAGTCGCTCGGGTGGTCAGTTCGAAATCCAAATGAGCAGCGACAGACGGCTCATTGGCTAATCGACGAAAATCTTGGACGAATGGATTAGAAGAATCTAGGAAACTGGTAATCTCATCGATCACTTCGCCATCGAGAGACCTGCCCATAGCAATATTTCTACGTTCCTCACCGTCATCTATGTACAGTCGAGAACGATTAACTAACTGGATATGCCGAGACTTAGTAACGAACTTCTGACCCGGAGCGGACAAATTGTATACATGATGGTACATACGACCTTCAATTTTGAAGAAAGCGAGACCACTTGGATGCCGGTATCCACCGGGCACCTCAAGAGCACAGAAAGCGAAAAGGTCGTTGTAAGCCCTTGCCCGTTCAAGAAATCGACGGTTAGAATAGAATGCTGCTTGAAGGGGAGGCAATCGAAGGACATTGTAAGCTCCATCTCCACAGCACCATTTTTTTCTATCACGTTCTTCATCAAACAACCTAGCTCCACATAGAGGACATTTGTAGATATCTTCCGCCCAAAGACTAACTTTGTTTAATTTATAAGCGATAATGTGATCGCATAAATTTCCATTCCAGGTGGCCATTGGACCATGTTTGTTGATGAGATGACTAAGTGAAACAGGCAAATGTCTAAGCTCTTTGACTATTGGATTTTTCAATCGAAAAACCTGAACTCTCTGACGTGAAGCTTCGGGATGAAGCTGGTCATATCGCTTCACAGAATTCCGATGTACTTCAGGATGCTGTTGAGTGTATTGACTAACAGCAGCCCTGTGTACATCGGGATTCCGTTGGGAATACCGTTCAACAGCAGCCCTGTTAACTTCAGGGTGTTGTTGACTGTATTTCTTGACCGCATCCCTACGCTTCTCATGATTTTTCTCGACATATCTTTTCTTTGCCTGCTGCAATTGTTCTTCACGGGTGGTCGAGAGAACTTTAGGCCGCCCACGCTTAGTTTTCTTAGGTCGCCCTGGTCCCCTTTTAACGACTGGGTGGTCAACTGGAATATCTTCCGATTGAAGAACTGCATGTGCTGTTGAATCAGTCCGCTCTATAGATCTTTGGAATGTAAGTTTAGTAATATTATACTGACTTTCAATTCCACCGAGTGCAGAATTAGCAAGAAGAAGAGAAGCGAGTGATAAATAACTGTCGCAGACAAAGAGGCGTGCACGGTTTTCACCATCAATTGAGCTGTGACGACGCTCCTCGTCTACTCCATGAGAGTCAAAAACAAACAACATTCCATCATCACGCCAAAAGGCTACTGTATTCATCTGTCCCGTAAACAGAAAACCGCCAATCGAATCAGTAGATAAAATGTCTTCCAAAATATTTGACAAATGACGGGCCGAGTTAGACAACTCATTCGCAGATAGTGGATAAAGACCATTGCATACGTACGATATGTCAGCAATGTGGATTTTTTCGCCCATGATAATAACATCTCTAACTAGGTCTTCGGGAAACAGATACCTATTACTGATGCAATTCACACGACGAGACTGTCTGTATAAACTGTCACCCGCCATGAGAATTCCATCAATAATAGGTGAAGAGAATTCCCCGTGTAAATAATTCCAAGCAAGCGCACAAGCTGCATTGGCAACACACTGTGCGTTGTTGCTATAGGAATCAAAGCGGACATCACCTTGGTGAAAGGAACCACTTTCAATGCAATAAAATTTCATTGCCATTACAAGACGAAGGAAAACAAAACAAACAATTAAAGGAAAACGATTTGCAAAATACTCAAATATTAGAGAGAACAGTGAGAGGTGTAGTTAAAAGACATCATTTAAATACAAGCGAGAACTAAATAGCGCTCCAAGCGACATCTTTAAGAACTAACGTACTTCCTTACCGACACCTCGTCTTTTTAGCATTTTTTATAATTTGAAAGTTGAAAATTTGTAGTTTTATGATTTTCCCTAAATTGAAACATCTCAAAGAATGTTCGTTCCAAATTTCAAGTCTCTAGCTTAAACGGTCGCTTCAGGACTTTAAGATCATCAGTGAGTCAGTCAGTTACACATAGGGCTGTATATATTATAGACTCGCCTACGGCTCGATGGGGGCTCCGCCCCCATGCCCCCTCAGGGTTTTGCCCAGAAATTCGTTAATTGTTGTTTAAGTCGCATATAATGAACAGATTACATTTGAATATAAGTGTTTGTAAATGAGCAAAATAGCAAAATAAATGAGTTTGTAAGTTTATTTATAACATAAATTAACTCCCACGACTGCAGAAGTAACCTAAATTTGAACTTGGGCTCCGCCCCCATGCCCCCTTAGGGGTTGCCCTAAATTTGTAGAATAATTTAAAGTCAAGTATTGAACAGGCTAGTTCCACCAACTAACTGGACAGCGAAGACAGTAACAAAACGGGCTAATAAGCACTACTCACAATCAATAATAATAATAACAATAATATCCTTTGAAAATATTTCACAGGACTCAGCCCCCATGCCCCCTAGTTGATTTTACTAATTTCGTTCATCATTCACAAAGTCTCAAATAATGAACTGTCTAGTTTCACCAAAGTACTGAACAGGCTAGTTCCATCGAAGTTTTGAAAAGCTAAGTTTTAAATTACGTGTAGCTCTACTACAAAAATGTATGATACTAACTCCACGTTACCAACCGCTTGGTCTGGAACGTCAACGATTTTAGATGCGGCACAGAAAAATTGCAATGGGGCAAAATTAATCCTAATTAAGTATCTTTAAATTAAATTTTCATAGATAAAAAATGTAATGTGCCCACTATAGCAAAACAATAATGCTAAAAATAGAAAATAATTGATTATGTGTAAATAACTATTAAAATAATAAAAATAATCAAGCTATAATAATGCATAAACTAAAGAAATTGAAAGTAACACTTAAACCGAATCTAGGATCGCCAACCACGATATTAAAAGAATCGGAAAATAAAAACTAATAAAAATCGAAGTATTGAAAAGCTAAGTTATTAATTTACTTGTAACTCTACTAAAATGTGTGATGCTAACTATTCCACGTCACCAACTACTTAGTCTGAAACGTCAACGAGTTAACATGCGTCACATTAAAATTGCAATGGGTCAAAATAATTCCAAATTAAGTATTTTTAAATGAGATTTTCGTACATTTTAAAAATAATATAATATGCCCATTAGAGTAAAACAATAATGCTAAAAAATAGAAAACAACCAATAATAAGTGTGAAAATTGCTATTAAAATAATAAAAAATCAAGCTATGCTAGTTAATAAACTTAAGAAATTAAAAATACAATTTGAACTAAATATTGTATCGCCAACCACGATATTAAAAGAATCGGCTGATACAAACTAATTAATAATAAAAACTTGTAAATTTCAGGATATAGAAGAAAAACGTTTGAATTACTGAAATAGCAAATAACATTCAAATCAATAAGCGAAAACAAGAATTGAATAACATGAAAACAAAATCATAGGAAATAATAAAAACGGGGAAGATCCGCAAAAAACCCCTACTATTACAAACTACTAATTATAAGAATATAAAATCTAGACCTGTGAAATAATAATTTATTCATAAAAACCTGTTAGTTTTGTTCAATAGCCGTTTAAAAATTATTAAAACATATTTTAAGTGTGTATTAAAATAAAATATAAAACACTGAATATAAATAATGCAGAAAGATAATAATTAACTGTCTATTAAGTATCGTACTAACTAATCACGACACGATTACTTACACGGCACGATCTAGACAGAAAATTCATAGAATGCGAAATTCGGCTGAGAAGTTCACGTGGGGTGAATTTGAATAAGTAATCTAAAATAAATTGAAATGAAACGAGAACCTAACATTTAAATCTGTTCTTTTTGTTCAACACTTATTTAAACATTCTCAAAAACAAATTTTAAGTGTGAAAAAATTTAATATAAGACACTGAATATAAATCAAACAGAAAGATAATAATTAACTATTAAGTATTGTAATCGAAGTATGTTACGTTAAGATCACGGCTCAAGCTTCACAGAAAATCCATTCAATGCGAAATTCGGCCGGAAGAATATTCCCGTGTGAATTTGAATAAGTAATCTAAAATAAATTGAAACAAAACGAGAACATAACATTTAAATCTGTTAGTTCTGCTCAACAGTTATTTAAAAATTCCCTAAGACATATTTATGATGTGTGGAAAAATATAAAAGAAACGAGCTTTCAATGCAGCACAATCTCATTGCTATTTTGAAGTCAAGTGGATAACGGTTTGTTAAATGTGAGGGATACTAACGTTGTCAACAGCAAGAAAGCAGGTGTAGTTAAAAGACATGATTTAAATACAAGCGAGAACTAAGCGACTATTCACCCGCCATGGGAATTCTCCATAGTAGGAGAAGAAAATTCACCTTTGGTAAACATTCAAGATAGCGCATATGCTGCATTAGCTACAAATTAGGCATTATCACTGTATAAATCATAACGAGTATAACCCTGGGTACCTGGTGAAATGACCCGCTCTCAATGCAGTAAAACACCGTAATTCATATTTAATTGGAGTTTATCCATCGAAGGATACAATGCTTATATCAAACACGGGTGTAGTTGAAAGAGATGATTTAAACACGAGCGAGAACTAAACCTGCAAAGTGATCTACGATACCACTCGGTGATATACGCTGATACGGCTGAACTACGTTACCGACAAATCTATATTTTTAAATTTTTTTATTGTTTAAAAGTAAAAAAGTTGTAGTTTTATGATTTTCCCTTAATTGAAACATCTCAAAGAATGTCCATGCCAAATTTAAAGTTTCTATCTTAAACGGTCGCTTCAGGACATTACTATCATCAGTGAGTCAGTCAGTTACACATAGGGCTGTATATATTATAGACTCGCCTACGGCTCGATGGGGCTTCGCCCCATGCCCCTTAGGGGTTGCCCTAAATTCGTAAATTAATAAGAAGTCAAGTCGTTAAACAGGTTAGTTCCAACCGAAGAACGGGTCAGCCAAGACAGTAACAAAAGTGTCTTATACACACTACTCACAATTAATAATAATAAAACGCTTTAAAAATCGTCTACGGTTTTTAAACCCCCTTCCTAATTCATCTTAATTCGTTAAAAATATAATTGATAGTTGTGAAATAATAAATAACTATGTAAATAATCTAGGTATTATGCTCAATATCGGTACTGTAGAAAATTTTTTTATACGAATATGACTGAATTAATTGGCGTATCATGAAAAAAAGAAGTGAAATAAATATTTCAGCTTCAATTTAAGTAGGTTGTACTAAAAAAGGCAAAAGAAACATATTTGTAAGTACAAAAATATAATTTAAGTCAAGATGATTGTTGCTGTGTTTAATGAAAAGAAGTTTAAAAACAAAGAGTTTAAATGTAGTTGTGGTTGTTGCTATAAATATAATTAGTAGTGGTAATTACAATAATAAATGTTTCTCTGTTACTTGGCCAGCTCTTGGAGTTGCAATCGTGGAAGAAGTGACATAATCCCCTGCCTCACCCAACTCAAATGAGAAATTAAAAACTTCAGGAAATAGATTACAAAGGTTTAAATCAAAGAAACAACGAATAAAATTTAATCAATGAGCGAAAACAATAATTAAATAACATGAAAACAAAATTAAAGGAAAATAATGAATAACGGGGTGGATCCGCGAATCTGTTCTTTTTGTTCAATACTCATTTAAAAATTCTCAAAAACATATTTTAAGTGTGTATTAAAATATAATGTAAAACACTGAATAAAAATAAAACAGAAAGATTAACTGTCTATTAAATATTGTACAAAGTAATAAAAGTATATTACGTTAAGATCACGGCACGAGCTACACAGTCAATTAATTGAATGCGAAATTCGGCCGAGAGGGTAACCTGGAGCGAATTTGAATTAGTAATATCAAATAAAGTGAAAATGAAACGAGAACCTAACATTTAAATCTGTTCTTTTTGTTCAATACTCATTTAAAAATTCTCAAAAACATATTTTAAGTGTGTATTAAAATATAATGTAAAATACTGAATATAAATAAAACAGAAAGATAATAATTAATTGTCTATTAAGTATTGTACAATATGTTACGTTAATATCACAGCTCAAGCTTCACAGCAAAATTAATGTAGTGCGAAATTCGGCCAAAAGGATAATCTAGTGTGAATTTGAATAAATAATCTAAACTAAATTAAAAACAAAACGAGAACCTAACATTAATACGTGTTTGTTTTGTTCATTAGTTCTCTGAAACCAGATCGTTCTTGGAAAGACTTTCTCATCTGTAATATACTAGTACAAACATGGGTGTAGTTGAAAGAGATGATTTAAACACGAGCGAGAACTAAACCTGCAAAGCGATCTACGATACCACGCGGTGATATACGCTGATACGGCTGAACTACGTTACCGACAAATCTATATTTTTTACCTTTTTATAGTTTTAAAGTAAAAAAATGGTAGTTTTATGATTTTTCCTAAATTGTAACATATCAAAGAATGTCCATGCCAAATTTCAAGTCTCTATCTTTAACGGTCGCTTCAGGACTTTACTATCATCAGTGAGTGAGTGAGTCAGTTACACATGGGGCTGTATATATTATAGACTCGCCTACGGCTCGATGGGGGCTCCGCCCCCATGCCCCCTAGTTCGTTCCCCCTAATTCATTAACGTCTAATAATTTACGTCAAAAAAAATACAGATAAAAAAATACAGATAAAAAATACAGTTAAAAAAATACAGATCAAAGCTCAAATTTTGTCTTAACGTAGGGTTTGGTCCTAAGGTTAACAAAATCCCTAAGGTTAATGTAGGGAGAATTATTGGCAGGATTCCTAGCTATAGGTGTAACAAATACGATAATTACAAAATTATGACAATGTCTAAACTTGTATTAAAATTGACTTATGGCTTTTACTATAGTATGACCTATTTGAAGTTATAATATGTACTAAATTTCAAACATCTAAGTACCATAATAGTAAATTTAAATTTTTAGGATAGCACCATTTTCGGTGAAAGAACTTTACAATTTAGAAAGTACGCCCCTATAAACGGGTGAAGGGGTGAGGTACAGCTAAATTTTATAAGACTAAATTTTCAGAGTGTCTAAAATAAAACGTAACACTGGCAAAACATGTATCGATATTGCAGTATATTTAGCAGATTGACGTAAATTACTAACACTTTACATGAAAAAAACTTCAAGTTTTTACGATGTTTTTGGACTTAACTTTGAATGAAATCGGAAAATAGCTGATACTATTGAAAGAACGGTTGAGGTCATAATATGTACTGAACTTCAAGCATCTATGTGCCAGTATGGTAAAAAAACTTATTAAATCAACAAGACTTTTGTGAAAAGATTTCAAAATTTTTAAAGTACGCCCATTTTAAAGGGTGAAGGGGGTGAGATACGGCAAAGTTTCATTGGACCAAACTTGTAGAGCGAATAGAATAGAAGGTAATTATGTCAAAACTCAAATTGATATTGCAGTATATTTAGCAGATTAAAGTAAATTACAAACACTATACATTAAAAAATATTAAGGATTTCGTGTTTTTTAAACCTTTTTAGGCCTCAACTTTGATGGAAATTGCCCACTGGCTTTTACTATAGTTAGATTTAGTTAAGGTCATATGTACTAAAGTTCAGACACATATCTGCCATAATAGTAAATAAACAATATTAAAAAGCATATTTTTTGGAAATGAATTTAGAAATTTTGAAAGGACACCCCTTTTAAAGGTGAAGGGAGTGAGATATGGCAAAACTACACCGGATATATATATAGATATATAGCGTCTGATTTGTCCGCTCTGACGCCATGAATTTTCCCTCAGATTTTAGGTAGGACCTCTCGTTCAAAAGTTACGACCTGCAATGTCGTGGTTTTACAATTATTTTGGACTGAAATTAGATTAAAACTGGCCAATGGCTGCTACTATAGTATGACCTAGTCAAGGTCCATAATATGTACTCAATTTTAGACATCCATGTGCCACAATAGTGAATAAAAATATTGAAATAACTTAATTAGTGTGAAAGAATTGTGAAATTTGAAAGTACACCCCTTGTAAGGATGAAGGGGGTGTAATATGGAAAAATGTGTGAGGACCAAATGTGTAGACCGTCTAAAATATAATACAATAATTGAAAACATACATCGATATAGTACTATATTTACCAGATTTAAGTCAATTACAAACACACTATACGTTGAAAATGTTAAGGATTTCGTGTTTTTAAGAGTTTTTTGTCTAAAATTAGGTTGAAATCGGCCTATGAATGCTATTATAGTTAAACCTATATGAGGTCATAATATTTACTAAATTTCAGACATCCATTTGCCTTAAATAAAAAATATTAAAATAGCGCAATTTTCGTGGACGAATTTTAATAGTTTGAAATTACGTCCACTTTTAAGGGTAAAGGGGATGAGATACGGGAAAATGTCAAGACACCAAACTTGTAGACCATAGCTACAAAATCTCAAAGCTCCGGGCTTGTAGAGCATCTAAAAATATTATAATCCTGACAAAACAAATATCAGTTTGGCAGTACTTCTACCGGGCCAAACAAAATCACAAAAAAACTATAGGCTAAATGAAAAAATGTTAATAATTTCGTATTTTTTCACAATCTTAGACTGATATTGGCCAATAACTGCTTCTATAGTAAGACCTAGATATGGTTATAATGTATACTAAATTTGTGGCATGTATGTGCCAAAATAGTAAATGAAAAATATTGAAATAGAGCAATTGTTGTGAAAGAATTTTGATATTGTGAAAGTACGCTTCTTGTTAAGGGTGAAGGGGGGATATACTGAAAAATCGCAAAGGAGCGAACTTGTAGAGCGTCTAAAGTAGAATATAATACTGGCAAAACATACATAATTTTTTCTGTATGTTTGGCAGAATGCAGTAATTTACAAAAACTTAAAATGAAAAAATGTTAATAATTACGTGATTTTTCATTTTTTTGGACTTAACTATGATTTAAATTGACCAACTGCTGCTATCATAGTAAAACTAGTTGGATCTATAATATGTAAAAAGTTTCAGACATCTGTGTTTAATAATGGTGAATAAAAAATTTTGGATAGTCACATTTTTATGAAAAAATTTAGAAATTGTGAAAGTACGCGCCTTTTTTAGGGGGAAGGGGGTGAGATACGCCAAAATATGGAATGACCAAACTTGTAGAACGTCTATGATAGAATATGTTATGGCAATACATATATCAATATTTCAGTACATTCACCAGGTTAAAGTGAATTACAAACACTTATGAAAAACTGTTAAGAATTTTGTGTTTTTACAACTTTTTTGGGATAATATTCGACTGACATTGGTACAAAAATACTATTATAGAAAAAAACCTGTTGAGTTCATAATAGAAATATAAATTCATGCATGTATGTTACATAATAGTAAATAAAAATAACAAAATAGCGCAATTTTGGGGTAAAGATTATTCTTAATTTTGAAAGTACGCCCCCTTTTAAGAGTGAAGGGGGTGAGATACGACAAAATGTCCAAGGACCAAACTTGTAGAGCGCCTATAATAGTATATAGTAATGTCAAATTATATATCGAAATAGCAATATATTTACCAGGTTAAAGGGAATTACTAACACATTATGTGAAAAAATGTAAATAATTTTCTGATTTTACCACTTTTTTGGACTAATCTTCGATTAAAATAGGCAAATGGCTACTAATATAGAAATAACCTGTTGAGGTCATAATATAAACAGAAATTCATGCATATATGTTACATAATAGCAAATAAAGATATCAAAATAGCGTAGTTTTTTCGAAAAGTTTTGAAAATTTTGGAAGTAAGCACCTTTTTAAGGGTGAAGGGGGTGAGATACAGCAAAATTTCATAGGACCAAACTTGTAGAGCGCCTATAATAGTATATAGTAATGGCAAATTATATATCGAAATAGCAATATATTTACCAGGGTAAAGGGAATTACTAACACATTATGTGAAAAAATTTTAACATTGAGTTTTTACAATTTTTTTCATTACACTTAAATTGAAATTGGCAAATAGCTACTACTATAGGAAGAACCTGTTGAGGTCACAATATAAAAAAAAGTTATGCATATATGTTACATAATAGTAGATAAAAAATATCAAAATAGCGCAATTTTTTCGAAAAATTTTAGAAATATTGAAAGTACGACCCTTTTTAAGGGCGAAGGGGGTGAGATACGCCAAATTGTCGAAGGACCAAACTTGTAGAGTGTCTATAACAGTATATAGTAATGGCAAATCATAAATCGAAATAGCAATATATTTGCCAGGTTAAAGCGAATTACTAACACATTACATGAAAAAATGTATATAATTTTGTGATTTTACCACTTTTTTGGACTAATCTTCGATTAAAATAGGCAAATGGCTACTAATATAGAAATAACCTTTTGAGGTCATAATATAAACAGAAATTCATGCATATATGTTACATAATAGCAAATAAAGATATCAAAATAGCGTAGTTTTTTCGGAAAGTTTTAGAAATTTTGGAAGTAAGCACCTTTTTAAGAATGAAGGGGGTGAGATACGGCAAAATTTCACAGGACCAAACTTGTAGAGCGCCTATAATAGTATATAGTAATGGCAAATTATATATCGAAATAGCAATATATTTACCAGGGTAAAGGGAATTACTAACACATTATGTGAAAAAATTTTAACAACATTGAGTTTTTACAATTTTTTCACTACACTTAAATTGAAATTGGCAAATAGCTACTACTATAGGAAGAACCTGTTGAGGTCACAATATAAAAAAAAGTTATGCATATATGTTACATAATAGCAAATAAAGATATCAAAATAGCGTAGTTTTTTCGGAAAGTTTTAGAAATTTTGGAAGTAAGCACCTTTTTAAGGGTGAAGGGGGTGAGATACGGCAAAATTTCATAGGACCAAACTTGTAGAGCGTCTTATTCCTAACTAACGATTTTCCCTCAGATTTGAGCTACGACCTTTCGTTCAAAAGTTAGAGCGAAAATAGTAAAACCTTACATTTCGGGTTTACCGGTTTCCACACTTCGTTATTTTTTTGGGGGGGGGGGGTTGAAATGGAAAATTGTCGGGTTTCAGACTTTTCCCGGGGGCATCAGATCTTAAGCCACCCGCATGCCAAAAATCAAGTTTCCAGCTCACCCGCAAGTTGTCTAGAATTTGTATGGATGAGTGAGTGAGTGAGTTACACATGGGGCTGTATATATTATAGACTCGCCTACGGCTCGATGGGGCTCCGCCCCATGCCCCCTTAGGGGTTGCCCTAAATTCGTAAATTAATAAGAAGTCTACTTGTTAAACAGGTTAGTTCCAACCGAATAACGGGTCAGCCAAGGCAGTAACAAAAGTGTCTTATATACACTACTAACAATCAATAATAATAAAACGCTTTGAAAATCGTCTACGGGTTTTTAAACCCCCTTCCTAATTCATCTTAATTCGTTAAAAAAATATAATTGATAGTTGTGAAATAATAAATAACCATGTAAATAATTTAGGTATTATGCTCAATATCGGTACTGTAGAAAATTTTTGATACGCATATGACTGAATTAATTGGCGTATTATGAAAAAAAGAAGTGAAATAAATATTTCAGCTTCAATTTAAGTAGGTTGTACTAAAAAAGGCAAAAGAAGCATATTTGTAAGTACAAAAATATAATTTAAGTCAAGATTATTGTAGCTGTGTTTAATGAAAAGAAGTTTAAAAACAAAGAGTTTGAATGTAGTTGTGGTTCTTGCTATAAATATAATTAGTAGTGGTAGTTACAGTAATAAATGTTTCTCTGTTATTTAGCCAGCTCTTGGAGTTGCAATCGTGGAAGAAGTGACATAATCCCCTGAATCACCCAACTCAAATGAGAAATTAAAAACTTCAGGAAATAGATTACAAAGGTTTAAATCAAAGAAACAACGAATAAAATTTAAATCAATGAGTCAAAACAATAATTAAATAACATGAAAACAAAATTAAAGGAAAATAATAAAAACGGGGTGGATCCGCAAAAGACCCCTACTATTAGAAAACATTTTACTGTTTGTTTTTGAAAAGTTAAGTTTTAAATTACGTGTAGCTCTACTACAAAAATGTGTGATACTAACTCCTCCACGTTACCAACCACTTGGTCTGGAACGTCAACGATTTTAGATGCGGCACAGAAAAATTGCAATGGGGCAAAATTAATCCAAATTAAGTATCTTTAAATTAAATTTTCATAGATAAAAAAATGTAATGTGCCCACTATAGCAAAACAATAATGCTAACAAATAGAAATAATTGACTATGTGAAAATAACTATTAAAATAATCAAATAATCAAGCTATAATAATGCATAAACTAAAGAAATTTAAAGTAACACTTAAACCAAATCTAGCATCGCCAACCACGATATTAAAAGAATCGGAAAATAAAAACTAATAAAAATCGAAGTATTGAAAAGCTAAGTTATTAATTTACTTGTAACTCTACTAAAATGTGTGATGCTAACTATTCCACGTCACCAACTACTTAGTCTGAAACGTCAACGAGTTAACATGCGTCACATTAAAATTGCAATGGGTCAAAATTATTCCAAATTAAGTATTTTTAAATGAGATTTTCGTACATTAAAAAAAATGTAATATGCCCATTAGAGTAAAAGAATAATGCTAAAAAATAGAAAATAACCAATAATAAGTGTGAAAATTGCTATTAAAATAATAAAAAATCAAGCTATGCTAGTTAATAAACTTAAGAAATTAAAAATACAATTTGAACTAAATATAGTATCGCCAACCACGACATTAAAAGAATCGGCTGATACAAACTAATTAAAAATAAAAACTTGTAAATTTCAGGATATAGAAGAAAAACGTTTAAATTACTGAAATAGCAAATAACATTCAAATCAATAAGCGAAAACAAGAATTAAATAACATGAAAACAAAATCATAGGAAATAATAAAAACGGAGTAGATCCGCAAAAAACCCCTACTATTACAAACTACTAATTATAAGAATATAAAATCTAGACCTGTGAAATAATAATTTATTCATAAAAACCTGTTAGTTTTGTTCAATAGCCGTTTAAAAATTCTTAAAACATATTTTAAGTGGGTATTAAAATAAAATATAAAGCACTGAATATAAATAATGCAGAAAGATAATAATTAACTGTCTATTAAGTATCATACTAAGTAATAGAAGTATATAACGTTAAGATCACGGCACGAGCTACACAGAAAATTCATTGAATGCGAAATTCGGCTGAGAGGTTCACATGGGGTGAATTTGAATAAGTAATCTAAAATAAATTGAAATGAAACGAGAAACTAGCATTTAAATCTGTTCTTTTTGTTCACCACTTATTTAAACATTCTAAAAAAAAAAATTTAAGTGTGAAAAAATCTAATATAAGACACTGAATATAAATCAAACAGAAAGATAATAATTAACTATTAAGTATTTTACAAAGTAATCGAAGTATGTTGCGTTAAGATCACGGCTCAAGCTTCACAGAAAATCCATTCGATGCGAAATTCGGCCGGAAGAATAATTCCGTGTGAATTTGAATAAGTAATCTAAAATAAATTGAAACAAAACGAGAACCTAACATTTAAATCTGTTAATTCTGCTTAACAGTTATTTAAAAATTCCCTAAGACATATTTATGATGTGTGTAAAAATATAAAAGAAACGAGCTTTCAATGCAGCACAAATTAGAGTGTATCCATCGAACACGGGTGTAGTTGAAAAAGATCATTTAAACACGAGCGAGAACTAAACCCGAAGAGTGATCTACGATACCACGCGGTGATATAGGCTGATACGGCTGAACTACGTTACCGACAAATCTATATTTTTTACCTTTTTTATAGTTTAAAATTAAATAAAGTTGTAGTTTTATGATTTTCCCTAAATTGAAACATCTCAAAGAATGTCCATGCCAAATTTCAAGTCTCTATCTTAAACGGTCGCTTCAGGAATTTAAGATCATCAGTGAGTCAGTCAGTTACACATGGGGCTGTATATATTATAGACTCGCCTGCGGCTCGATGGGGGCTTCGCCCCCATGCCCCTTTAGAGGGTTGCCCCAAATTTGTTAATTGCTCTAAGTCTCAAGTACCGACAGGCTAGACCCCCCCCTCAAAGGGTTGCCCTAAATTCGTAAATTAATAAAAAGTTGAGTTTAAAATACGTTAGTTCCACGAAAGAACTGCACAGTCAAGACAGTAACAAAACCGTCAAATACACAACGTTGGTCTAAAT
Organism: Neoaliturus tenellus; assembly: GCA_030545055.2. Taxonomy (NCBI): domain Eukaryota; kingdom Metazoa; phylum Arthropoda; class Insecta; order Hemiptera; family Cicadellidae; genus Neoaliturus; species Neoaliturus tenellus. The sequence continues at coordinate 2,414,457 of CM061533.1, forward strand.
TTAAGTTAACAAAATCGTTATTTTTAACATTGGTCTTATAGGTTGCTATTTTGGTAACGAAAGAACAACTAAAAGTAAACAAAAATAAAGGAACATAAATTTTAAGCAGTTTTTTAACAGCTGTTAGCTGTGAAGAGTCTGGTGTAGATTTAATAGCTTGATTACCATGACACTATAACAAAAGTCAATTAAAACCAACGAGCAAGGCTCGGTTAACCTGGTACTAAATAGAGATACAATTATGGGAAAATTGACATAATCCAATGCCTCACCCATCTCAAATAAAAACTTGTAAATTTCAGGAGATAGAAGAAAAACGTTTAAATCACTGAAATAGCGTATAACATCCAAATCAATGAGCGAAAACAAGAATTAAAAAACATGAAAACAAAATAATAGGAAAGAATAAAAACGGGGTTGATCCGCAAAAAACCCCTACTATTACAAACTACTAATTATAAGAATATAAAATCGAGACCTGTGAAATAATAATTTATTCATAAAAACCTGTTTGTTTAGTTCAATAGTCATTTAAAAATTTTCAAAAACATATTTTAAGTGTGTATTAAAATATAATGTAAAACACTGAATATAAATAAAACAGAAAGATAATAATTACCTGTCTATTAATTATCATACAAAGTAATAGAAGTTAAGGTCACGGCACGAGCAACACAGTAAATTCATTGAATGCGAAATTCGGCCGAAAGCTTAACTTGGGGTGAATTTGAATTAGTAATCTGGAATGAGGTGAAAATGAAACGAGAACCTAACATTTAAATGTGTTCATTTTGTTCAATACTTATTTAAACATTCTCAAAAACATATTTATAAGTGTGAAAAAAATATCTAATATAAGACACTGAATACAAATCAAACAAAAAGATAATAAATATCTGTCTATTAATTATTGTACAAAGTAATCGAAGTATGTTACGTTAAGATCACAGCTCAAGCTTCACAGCAAAATTCATAACGTTAAGATCACGGCACGAGCTACACAGAAAATTCATTGAATGCGTGATTCGGCTGAGGGGTTCTCATGGGGTGAATTTGAATAAGTAATCTAAAATAAATTGAAATTAAACGAAAACCTAACATTTAAATCTATTACTTTTGTTCAACACTTATTTAAACATTCTCAAAAACAAATTTTAAGTGTGAAAAATTCAAATATAAGACACTGAATATAAATCAAACAGAAAGATAATAATAAACTGTCTATTAAGTATTGTACAAAGTAATCGAAGTATGTTACGTTAAGATCACGGCTCAAGCTTCACAGAAAATCTATTCAATGCGAAGTTCGGCGGAGAATAATCCCGTGTGAATTTGAATAAGTAATCTAAAATAAATTGAAACAAAACGAGAACCTACATTTAAATATGTTAGTTCAGCTAAACAGTTATTTAAAAATTCCCTAAAACATACGATATTTATGATGTGTGTAATATATAAAGGAAACGAGCTTTCAATGCAGCATAATCTCATTGCTATTTTGAAGTAAAATGGATAACGGTTTGTTATATATGAGGGATACTAACGTTGCCAACAGCAAGGAAGCAGGTGTAGTTAAAAGACATGATTTAAATACAAGCGAGAACTAAGCGACTATTCACCCGCCATGGGAAATTAATTCATAGTAGGAGAAGAAAATTCACCTTTGGTAAACATTCAAGATAGCGCATATGCTGCATAAGCTACAAATTAGGGAATTATCACTGTATATATTATCTAGTATAACCCTGGGTCCCTGGTGAAATAACCCGCTCTCAATACAAAATAACGCCGTAGTTTACAATATATATTAGAGTCTATCCATCGAAGGATACAATGAGTATATCAAACACGGGTGTAGTTGAAAGAGATCATTTAAACGCGAGCGAGAACTAAACCTGAAGAGTGATCTACGATACCACGCGGTGATATACGCTGATACGGCTGAACTACGTTACCGACAAATCTATATTTATTACCTTTTTTATAGTTTAAAAGTAAAAAAGTTGTAGTTTTATGATTTTTCCTAAATTGAAACATCTCAATGAATGTCCATGCCAAATTTCAAGTCTCTATCTTAAACGGTCGCTTCAGGAATTTAAGATCATCAGTGAGTCAGTCAGTTACACATGGGGCTGTATATATTATGGACTCGCCTGCGGCTCGATGGGGGCTTCGCCCCCATGCCCCTTTAGAGGGTTGCCCCAAATTTGTTAATTGCTCTAAGTCTCAAGTACCGACAGGCTAGACCCCCCCCTCAAAGGGTTGCCCTAAATTCGTAAATTAATAAAAAGTTGAGTTTAAAATACGTTAGTTCCACGAAAGAACTGCACAGTCAAGACAGTAACAAAACCGTCAAATACACAACGTTGGTCTAAATTTAAGTTAACAAAATCGTTATTTTTAACATTGGTCTTATAGGTTGCTATTTTGGTAACGAAAGAACAACTAAAAGTAAACAAAAATAAAGGAACATAAATTTTAAGCAGTTTTTTAACAGCTGTTAGCTGTGAAGAGTCTGGTGTAGATTTAATAGCTTGATTACCATGACACTATAACAAAAGTCAATTAAAACCAACGAGCAAGGCTCGGTTAACCTGGTACTAAATAGAGATACAATTATGGGAAAATTGACATAATCCAATGCCTCACCCATCTCAAATAAAAACTTGTAAATTTCAGGAGATAGAAGAAAAACGTTTAAATCACTGAAATAGCGTATAACATCCAAATCAATGAGCGAAAACAAGAATTAAAAAACATGAAAACAAAATAATAGGAAAGAATAAAAACGGGGTTGATCCGCAAAAAACCCCTACTATTACAAACTACTAATTATAAGAATATAAAATCGAGACCTGTGAAATAATAATTTATTCATAAAAACCTGTTTGTTTAGTTCAATAGTCATTTAAAAATTTTCAAAAACATATTTTAAGTGTGTATTAAAATATAATGTAAAACACTGAATATAAATAAAACAGAAAGATAATAATTACCTGTCTATTAATTATCATACAAAGTAATAGAAGTTAAGGTCACGGCACGAGCAACACAGTAAATTCATTGAATGCGAAATTCGGCCGAAAGCTTAACTTGGGGTGAATTTGAATTAGTAATCTGGAATGAGGTGAAAATGAAACGAGAACCTAACATTTAAATGTGTTCATTTTGTTCAATACTTATTTAAACATTCTCAAAAACATATTTATAAGTGTGAAAAAAATATCTAATATAAGACACTGAATACAAATCAAACAAAAAGATAATAAATATCTGTCTATTAATTATTGTACAAAGTAATCGAAGTATGTTACGTTAAGATCACAGCTCAAGCTTCACAGCAAAATTCATAACGTTAAGATCACGGCACGAGCTACACAGAAAATTCATTGAATGCGTGATTCGGCTGAGGGGTTCTCATGGGGTGAATTTGAATAAGTAATCTAAAATAAATTGAAATTAAACCAAAACCTAACATTTAAATCTATTACTTTTGTTCAACACTTATTTAAACATTCTCAAAAACAAATTTTAAGTGTGAAAAATTCAAATATAAGACACTGAATATAAATCAAACAGAAAGATAATAATAAACTGTCTATTAAGTATTGTACAAAGTAATCGAAGTATGTTACGTTAAGATCACGGCTCAAGCTTCACAGAAAATCTATTCAATGCGAAGTTCGGCGGAGAATAATCCCGTGTGAATTTGAATAAGTAATCTAAAATAAATTGAAACAAAACGAGAACCTACATTTAAATATGTTAGTTCAGCTAAACAGTTATTTAAAAATTCCCTAAAACATACGATATTTATGATGTGTGTAATATATAAAGGAAACGAGCTTTCAATGCAGCATAATCTCATTGCTATTTTGAAGTAAAATGGATAACGGTTTGTTATATATGAGGGATACTAACGTTGCCAACAGCAAGGAAGCAGGTGTAGTTAAAAGACATGATTTAAATACAAGCGAGAACTAAGCGACTATTCACCCGCCATGGGAAATTAATTCATAGTAGGAGAAGAAAATTCACCTTTGGTAAACATTCAAGATAGCGCATATGCTGCATAAGCTACAAATTAGGGAATTATCACTGTATATATTATCTAGTATAACCCTGGGTCCCTGGTGAAATAACCCGCTCTCAATACAAAATAACGCCGTAGTTTACAATATATATTAGAGTCTATCCATCGAAGGATACAATGAGTATATCAAACACGGGTGTAGTTGAAAGAGATCATTTAAACGCGAGCGAGAACTAAACCTGAAGAGTGATCTACGATACCACGCGGTGATATACGCTGATACGGCTGAACTACTTTACCGACAAATCTATATTTATTACCTTTTTTATAGTTTAAAAGTAAAAAAGTTGTAGTTTTATGATTTTTCCTAAATTGAAACATCTCAATGAATGTACATGCCAAATTTCAAGTCTCTATCTTAAACGGTCGCTTCAGGAATTTAAGATCATCAGTGAGTCAGTCAGTTACACATGGGGCTGTATATATTATGGACTCGCCTGCGGCTCGATGGGGGCTTCGCCCCCATGCCCCTTTAGAGGGTTGCCCCAAATTTGTTAATTGCTCTAAGTCTCAAGTACCGACAGGCTAGACCCCCCCCTCAAAGGGTTGCCCTAAATTCGTAAATTAATAAAAAGTTGAGTTTAAAATACGTTAGTTCCACGAAAGAACTGCACAGTCAAGACAGTAACAAAACCGTCAAATACACAACGTTGGTCTAAATTTAAGTTAACAAAATCGTTATTTTTAACATTGGTCTTATAGGTTGCTATTTTGGTAACGAAAGAACAACTAAAAGTAAACAAAAATAAAGGAACATAAATTTTAAGCAGTTTTTTAACAGCTGTTAGCTGTGAAGAGTCTGGTGTAGATTTAATAGCTTGATTACCATGACACTATAACAAAAGTCAATTAAAACCAACGAGCAAGGCTCGGTTAACCTGGTACTAAATAGAGATACAATTATGGGAAAATTGACATAATCCAATGCCTCACCCATCTCAAATAAAAACTTGTAAATTTCAGGAGATAGAAGAAAAACGTTTAAATCACTGAAATAGCGTATAACATCCAAATCAATGAGCGAAAACAAGAATTAAAAAACATGAAAACAAAATAATAGGAAAGAATAAAAACGGGGTTGATCCGCAAAAAACCCCTACTATTACAAACTACTAATTATAAGAATATAAAATCGAGACCTGTGAAATAATAATTTATTCATAAAAACCTGTTTGTTTAGTTCAATAGTCATTTAAAAATTTTCAAAAACATATTTTAAGTGTGTATTAAAATATAATGTAAAACACTGAATATAAATAAAACAGAAAGATAATAATTACCTGTCTATTAATTATCATACAAAGTAATAGAAGTTAAGGTCACGGCACGAGCAACACAGTAAATTCATTGAATGCGAAATTCGGCCGAAAGCTTAACTTGGGGTGAATTTGAATTAGTAATCTGGAATGAGGTGAAAATGAAACGAGAACCTAACATTTAAATGTGTTCATTTTGTTCAATACTTATTTAAACATTCTCAAAAACATATTTATAAGTGTGAAAAAAATATCTAATATAAGACACTGAATACAAATCAAACAAAAAGATAATAAATATCTGTCTATTAATTATTGTACAAAGTAATCGAAGTATGTTACGTTAAGATCACAGCTCAAGCTTCACAGCAAAATTCATAACGTTAAGATCACGGCACGAGCTACACAGAAAATTCATTGAATGCGTGATTCGGCTGAGGGGTTCTCATGGGGTGAATTTGAATAAGTAATCTAAAATAAATTGAAATTAAACGAAAACCTAACATTTAAATCTATTACTTTTGTTCAACACTTATTTAAACATTCTCAAAAACAAATTTTAAGTGTGAAAAATTCAAATATAAGACACTGAATATAAATCAAACAGAAAGATAATAATAAACTGTCTATTAAGTATTGTACAAAGTAATCGAAGTATGTTACGTTAAGATCACGGCTCAAGCTTCACAGAAAATCTATTCAATGCGAAGTTCGGCGGAGAATAATCCCGTGTGAATTTGAATAAGTAATCTAAAATAAATTGAAACAAAACGAGAACCTACATTTAAATATGTTAGTTCAGCTAAACAGTTATTTAAAAATTCCCTAAAACATACGATATTTATGATGTGTGTAATATATAAAGGAAACGAGCTTTCAATGCAGCATAATCTCATTGCTATTTTGAAGTAAAATGGATAACGGTTTGTTATATATGAGGGATACTAACGTTGCCAACAGCAAGGAAGCAGGTGTAGTTAAAAGACATGATTTAAATACAAGCGAGAACTAAGCGACTATTCACCCGCCATGGGAAATTAATTCATAGTAGGAGAAGAAAATTCACCTTTGGTAAACATTCAAGATAGCGCATATGCTGCATAAGCTACAAATTAGGGAATTATCACTGTATATATTATCTAGTATAACCCTGGGTCCCTGGTGAAATAACCCGCTCTCAATACAAAATAACGCCGTAGTTTACAATATATATTAGAGTCTATCCATCGAAGGATACAATGAGTATATCAAACACGGGTGTAGTTGAAAGAGATCATTTAAACGCGAGCGAGAACTAAACCTGAAGAGTGATCTACGATACCACGCGGTGATATACGCTGATACGGCTGAACTACTTTACCGACAAATCTATATTTATTACCTTTTTTATAGTTTAAAAGTAAAAAAGTTGTAGTTTTATGATTTTTCCTAAATTGAAACATCTCAATGAATGTACATGCCAAATTTCAAGTCTCTATCTTAAACGGTCGCTTCAGGAATTTAAGATCATCAGTGAGTCAGTCAGTTACACATGGGGCTGTATATATTATGGACTCGCCTACGGCTCGATGGGGCTTCGCCCCATGCCCCTTAGGGGTTTCCCTAAATTGGTAAATTAATAAGAAGTCAAGTTGTTAAACAGGTTAGTTCCAACCGAAGAACGGGTCAGCCGAGACAGTAACAAAACTATCTAATACTCTAAATTCACAATCGATAGTAAAAAAAGCTTTAATAATCTCCTATTAGTAGGTTTTAATACTCCTCCTTAGTAAATAGTTTTAAAAAAAATTGAGCTGTGAGATAAATATTATTTATGTAAATATTCTAGGTGTTATGCTTGATGGAGGGTCCAACCCAATAATTGGTTGCCCCAATTCCTTAAATTACTGTCAAAACCTCATACAATGAACAGGCTAGTTGAGGGCTCAACTCCAACGGCAGTAACAGAAGCTGCCAATATACACTACTCACAATAAATAATAATAAGCTTTGAAATTTGCTCACGGCTCATGGTATAATCCCACTCCCCCCTTAATTCGTAAAAAATATAATGGAGTTGTGAAATATTAATGAACTATGTAAATAGTCATGCTCAAAAGTTGTGTAAAAATTTGGAGATACGATTATGATTGCACATGATTGAGGTAATAATAGCTGTATTCTGAAAAGATAAAAGTGGAATAAAATTATAAGTTTATATAGAGGATCGTTGTATGTAATAGAAGAAAAACGGGACAACATCAAGATATATGAAATTATAAAAAAAAATGGTATAGGCTAAGATGCTTCAGTTCCGCCACGGGGTGGCCAAGAAACGCAGGAATCATATATGTACCATATAGAGAAACGATAACAATTTTATCATTCAAAATCAGAAATTATTAGTTTAACAATTTTAAATGTTATATATATATATATTAGTTCAGAAAATTAATAAAAATAGAGCCCTAGTAGTATGTAATAGATCACAGGGTATTAGGTACTATAATCATGAAGTCTTTAAGTCTTTATATAGTCTTAAAATGAAGAAAGTTGCAACTTAAGAACCATAAAATCGGCGTACATTATGCATTTTCAACCAATGGTAGTAAAAAAAAACCAATTGTGAAATAATAGCCAAAAAAGGATTATCGGTTAAATTAAAATATACTGAAAGAGTTACAATAATTGATAAGTATAGAATAGTTTTAAATTACAACAATAATAGGGTTAATCGAGACTTTAGGTGAGAGCACTGCATTGAGGAAGTTTGACGGACAAAGTGGCAGCGAGAAAAATTACTATTGAGTTTAATTCAATTGGTTATTATAATATTTCTCAGCCCGATGGGTCATCAGATATGTAGATGGTTTAAAAAAAACGTCGGAAGTAGGTAAACATTAGCCAAGGTAAGAATGGAAAGTTCAATCGTTCTATAACTTGATATGTTCAATCGTTTCCTAAACTAAAATCTAAGCCTGATTGGACGGCAGCAAATAGGTCAAAGACCGGATGTCAAACGTGTTGGGACACGTTCAACCTTCAAAGTAAAACTGCACCAGAACTATCAACTGAAGCGCTATATTCAATCTGGGGATTCATATAGAGAGACAGCATACAAATAGTAGAAAATTACTGTATTAGGGTTTTTTTTGTGCGAAAACCTACAAGAAATTTTCCAGCATGAGAAGACTAAAGTCTAGAAAATGTAGTAAGACCTACAATATTTTTAGCAATTAATCATTTACTTTGCGGGCGTTACTGCGGCAAAAAATATGCAGTACTAGAATAATATGTTTAAAGTATTCGCACAAGCTTCGTAGAGCTCACCATAGTAATGATAAAATTAATAATATAATATTGTAACAAAGTATTCCAGCACTACGCTCAATCGTCTCTCAAAAGACAAGAGTAATAGCAATAGCCAATATGAACAAATGAATTTAAATAAAACGAAACGAGAACCTCACATTTCAATCAACATTTTCGTATTACTTTAGAGTACGTGCATTAAATTTATTTCACCATCCTTAAAACAAATGCTATATTACAGTTACAGCTATATTACAATATACTGTAAACTGAAATTTACACTAACGTAGTTTATACAACGCTTAAGATCACTGCTCAGCAAAACTGTCACGAAAACTTCATCAGGAACAGGTGTGGTTAAAAGACATAATTTAAATACAACCGAGAATTAAGCGACCTTAATTTAAAGTTACTATAGAAATCATAGCGGACATCACCTAAATGTAAATATACGCTTTCGATTCAGTAAACTTCATTTTCAATAATAACACAACAATCAGAAGGAAAACCATACGCAAACAACTATGCACCCAATTGAGAGTAATTATCAGGAAGAGGTGTAGTTAAAAGACATCATTTAAATACAAGCGAGAACTAAGCGACTATAATAGCGCTCCAAGCGATATCTTTAAGAACCAACCTACTTCCTTACCGACACCTCGGTATTTTTATAATTTGAAAGTTGAAAATTTGTAGTTTTTGGGCATAATAAAATCAAAGCTAGTATTACCCTGGTGAAATAACCCGCTCTCAATGCATCGAATCACCGTCGTGTACATGAAGATGTTCATGTTCGTATGAAATACAATATTTGTATCAAACACGGGTGTAGTTGTAAGAGATCATTTAAACACGAGCGAGAACTAAACCTGCAAGATCTACGTTACCCAAACGGTGATATATGCTCACACGGCTGAACTACGTTACCGACAAATCTATATTTTTTACCTTTTTTATAGTTTAAAAGTAAAAAAATCGTAGTTTTATGATTTTCCCTAAATTGAAACATCTCAAAGAATGTCCATGCCAAATTTCAAGTCTCTATCTTAAACGGTCGCTTCAGGACATTACTATCATCAGTGAGTCAGTCAGTTACACATAGGGGCTCGATGGGGGCTCCGCCCCCATGCCACCTTTGGAGGTTGCCCTGAATTCGTTGAATAATTTAAAGTCAAGTATTGAATAGGCTAGTTCCACCAACTAACTGGACAGCGAAGACAGTAACAAAACGGGCGAATACGCACTCTTCACAATCAATAATAATAATAACAATAACAATAATATCCTTTGAAAATATTTCACGGGGCTCAGCCCCCATGCCCCCTAGTTGATTTTACTAATTTCGTTAATCATTCACAAAGTCTCAAATAATGAACTTTCTAGTTCCACTAAAGTACTGAACAGGCTAGTTCCATCGAAGTTTTGAAAAGCTAAGTTTTAAATTACGTGTAACTCTACTACAAAAGTGTGTGATACTAACTCCTCCACGTTACCAACCACTTGGTCTGGAACGTCAACGATTTTAGATGCGGCACAGAAAAATTGCAATGGGGCAAAATTAATCCAAATTAAGTATCTTTAAATAAAATTTTCATTGATAAAAAAATGTAATGTGCCCACTATAGCAAAACAATAATGCTAAAAAATAGAAAATAATTGACTATGTGAAAATAACTATTAAAATAATAAAATAATCAAACAATAATAATGCATAAACTAAAGAAATTGAAAGTAAAACTTAAACCAAATCTAGCATCGCCAACCACGATATTAAAATAATCGGAAAATAAAAACTAATAAAAATTGAAGTTTTTAAAAGCTAAGTTATTAATTTACTTGTAACTCTACTAAAATGTGTGATGCTAACTATTCCACGTTACCAACTACTTAGTCTGAAACGTCAACGAGTTAACATGCGTCACATTAAAATTGCAATGGATCAAAATTATTCCAAATTAAGTATTTTTAAATGAGATTTTCGTAAATTTTAAAAATAATGTAATATGCCCATTAGAGTAAAACAATAATGCTAAAAATAGAAAATAACCAATAGTAAGTTTGAATATTACTATTAAAATAATAAAAAAAATCAAGCTATGCTAGTTAATAAACTTAAGAAATTAAAAATACAATTTGAACTAAATATAGTATCGCCAACCACGATATTAAAAGAATCTGCTGATACATACTAATTAAAAATAAAAACTTGTATATTTCAGGATATAGAAGAAAAACGTTTAAATTACTGAAATAGCAAATAACATTCAAATCAATAAGCGAAAACAAGAATTAAATAACATGAAAACAAAATCATAGGAAATAATAAAAACGGGGTAGATCCGCAAAAAACCCCTACTATTACAAACTACTACTAATTATAAGAATATAAAATCTAGACCTGTGAAATAATAATTTATCCATAAAAACCTGTTAGTTTTGTTCAATAGCCGTTTAAAAATTCTTAAAAACATATTTTAAGTGTGTATTAAAATAAAATATAAAACACTGATTATAAACAATGCAGAAAGATAATACTTAACTGTCTATTAAGTATCGTACTAAGTAATAGGAGTATATAACGTTAAGAAAGATCACGGCACGAGCTACACAGAAAATTCATTGAATGCGTAATTCGGCTGAGGGGTTCACATAGGGTGAATTTGAATAAGTAATCTAAAATAAATTGAAATTAAACGAGAACCTAACATTTAAATCTATTACTTTTGCTCAACACTTATTTAAACATTCTCAAAAACAAATTTTAAGTGTGAAAAATTCGAATATAAGACACTAAATATAAATCAAACAGAAAGATAATAATAAACTGTCTATTAAATATTGTACAAAGTAATCGAAGTATGTTACGTTAAGATCACGGCTCAAGCTTCACAGAAAATCCATTCAATGCGAAGTTCAGCGGAGAATAATCCCGTGTGAATTTGAATAAGTAATCTAAAATAAATTGAAACAAAACGAGAACCTACATTTAAATCTGTTAGTTCAGCTAAACAGTTATTTAAAAATTCCCTAAAACATATTTATGATGTGTGTAAAATATAAAAGAAACGAGCTTTCAATGCAGCATAATCTCATTGCTATTTAGAAGTCAAATGGATAAGTTTATTATGTATGAGGGATACTAACGTTGCCAATAGCAAGGAAGCAGGTGTAGTTAAAAGACATGATTTAAATACAAGCGAGAACTAAGCGACTATTCACCCGCCATGGGAAATTAATTCATAGTAGGAGAAGAAAATTCACCTTTGGTAAACATTCAAGATAGCGCATATGCTACAAATTAGGGAATTATCACTGTATATATTATCGAGTATAACCCTGGGTCCCTGGTGAAATAACCCGCTCTCTAAACAAATTAACGCCGTAGTTTACAATATATATAAGAGTATCCATCGAAGGATACCACGAGTATATCAAACACGGGTGTAGTTGAAAGAGATCATTTAAACACGAGCGAGAACTAAACCTGAAGAGTGATCTACGATACCACGCGGTGATATACGCTGATACGGCTGAACTACGTTACCGACAAATCTATATTTTTTACCTTTTCTATAGTTTAAAAGTAAAAAAGTTGTAGTTTTATGATTTTTCCTAAATTGAAACATCTCAATGAATGTCCATGCCAAATTTCAAGTCTCTATCTTAAACGGTCGCTTCAGGAATTTAAGATCATCAGTGAGTCAGTCAGTTACACATGGGGCTGTATATAATATGGACTCGCCTACGGCTCGATGGGGCTTCGCCCCATGCCCCTTAGGGGTTTCCCTAAATTGGTAAATTAATAAGAAGTCAAGTTGTTAAACAGGTTAGTTCCAACCGAAGAACGGGTCAGCCGAGACAGTAACAAAACTATCTAATACTCTAAATTCACAATCGATAGTAAAAAAAGCTTTAATAATCTCCTATTAGTAGGTTTTAATACTCCTCCTTAGTAAATAGTTTTAAAAAAAATTGAGCTGTGAGATAAATATTATTTATGTAAATATTCTAGGTGTTATGCTTGATGGAGGGTCCAACCCAATAATTGGTTGCCCCAATTCCTTAAATTACTGTCAAAACCTCATACAATGAACAGGCTAGTTGAGGGCTCAACTCCAACGGCAGTAACAGAAGCTGCCAATATACACTACTCACAATAAATAATAATAAGCTTTGAAATTTGCTCACGGCTCATGGTATAATCCCACTCCCCCCTTAATTCGTAAAAAATATAATGGAGTTGTGAAATATTAATGAACTATGTAAATAGTCATGCTCAAAAGTTGTGTAAAAATTTGGAGATACGATTATGATTGCACATGATTGAGGTAATAATAGCTGTATTCTGAAAAGATAAAAGTGGAATAAAATTATAAGTTTATATAGAGGATCGTTGTATGTAATAGAAGAAAAACGGGACAACATCAAGATATATGAAATTATAAAAAAAAATGGTATAGGCTAAGATGCTTCAGTTCCGCCACGGGGTGGCCAAGAAACGCAGGAATCATATATGTACCATATAGAGAAACGATAACAATTTTATCATTCAAAATCAGAAATTATTAGTTTAACAATTTTAAATGTTATATATATATATATTAGTTCAGAAAATTAATAAAAATAGAGCCCTAGTAGTATGTAATAGATCACAGGGTATTAGGTACTATAATCATGAAGTCTTTAAGTCTTTATATAGTCTTAAAATGAAGAAAGTTGCAACTTAAGAACCATAAAATCGGCGTACATTATGCATTTTCAACCAATGGTAGTAAAAAAAAACCAATTGTGAAATAATAGCCAAAAAAGGATTATCGGTTAAATTAAAATATACTGAAAGAGTTACAATAATTGATAAGTATAGAATAGTTTTAAATTACAACAATAATAGGGTTAATCGAGACTTTAGGTGAGAGCACTGCATTGAGGAAGTTTGACGGACAAAGTGGCAGCGAGAAAAATTACTATTGAGTTTAATTCAATTGGTTATTATAATATTTCTCAGCCCGATGGGTCATCAGATATGTAGATGGTTTAAAAAAAACGTCGGAAGTAGGTAAACATTAGCCAAGGTAAGAATGGAAAGTTCAATCGTTCTATAACTTGATATGTTCAATCGTTTCCTAAACTAAAATCTAAGCCTGATTGGACGGCAGCAAATAGGTCAAAGACCGGATGTCAAACGTGTTGGGACACGTTCAACCTTCAAAGTAAAACTGCACCAGAACTATCAACTGAAGCGCTATATTCAATCTGGGGATTCATATAGAGAGACAGCATACAAATAGTAGAAAATTACTGTATTAGGGTTTTTTTTGTGCGAAAACCTACAAGAAATTTTCCAGCATGAGAAGACTAAAGTCTAGAAAATGTAGTAAGACCTACAATATTTTTAGCAATTAATCATTTACTTTGCGGGCGTTACTGCGGCAAAAAATATGCAGTACTAGAATAATATGTTTAAAGTATTCGCACAAGCTTCGTAGAGCTCACCATAGTAATGATAAAATTAATAATATAATATTGTAACAAAGTATTCCAGCACTACGCTCAATCGTCTCTCAAAAGACAAGAGTAATAGCAATAGCCAATATGAACAAATGAATTTAAATAAAACGAAACGAGAACCTCACATTTCAATCAACATTTTCGTATTACTTTAGAGTACGTGCATTAAATTTATTTCACCATCCTTAAAACAAATGCTATATTACAGTTACAGCTATATTACAATATACTGTAAACTGAAATTTACACTAACGTAGTTTATACAACGCTTAAGATCACTGCTCAGCAAAACTGTCACGAAAACTTCATCAGGAACAGGTGTGGTTAAAAGACATAATTTAAATACAACCGAGAATTAAGCGACCTTAATTTAAAGTTACTATAGAAATCATAGCGGACATCACCTAAATGTAAATATACGCTTTCGATTCAGTAAACTTCATTTTCAATAATAACACAACAATCAGAAGGAAAACCATACGCAAACAACTATGCACCCAATTGAGAGTAATTATCAGGAAGAGGTGTAGTTAAAAGACATCATTTAAATACAAGCGAGAACTAAGCGACTATAATAGCGCTCCAAGCGATATCTTTAAGAACCAACCTACTTCCTTACCGACACCTCGGTATTTTTATAATTTGAAAGTTGAAAATTTGTAGTTTTTGGGCATAATAAAATCAAAGCTAGTATTACCCTGGTGAAATAACCCGCTCTCAATGCATCGAATCACCGTCGTGTACATGAAGATGTTCATGTTCGTATGAAATACAATATTTGTATCAAACACGGGTGTAGTTGTAAGAGATCATTTAAACACGAGCGAGAACTAAACCTGCAAGATCTACGTTACCCAAACGGTGATATATGCTCACACGGCTGAACTACGTTACCGACAAATCTATATTTTTTACCTTTTTTATAGTTTAAAAGTAAAAAAATCGTAGTTTTATGATTTTCCCTAAATTGAAACATCTCAAAGAATGTCCATGCCAAATTTCAAGTCTCTATCTTAAACGGTCGCTTCAGGACATTACTATCATCAGTGAGTCAGTCAGTTACACATAGGGGCTCGATGGGGGCTCCGCCCCCATGCCACCTTTGGAGGTTGCCCTGAATTCGTTGAATAATTTAAAGTCAAGTATTGAATAGGCTAGTTCCACCAACTAACTGGACAGCGAAGACAGTAACAAAACGGGCGAATACGCACTCTTCACAATCAATAATAATAATAACAATAACAATAATATCCTTTGAAAATATTTCACGGGGCTCAGCCCCCATGCCCCCTAGTTGATTTTACTAATTTCGTTAATCATTCACAAAGTCTCAAATAATGAACTTTCTAGTTCCACTAAAGTACTGAACAGGCTAGTTCCATCGAAGTTTTGAAAAGCTAAGTTTTAAATTACGTGTAACTCTACTACAAAAGTGTGTGATACTAACTCCTCCACGTTACCAACCACTTGGTCTGGAACGTCAACGATTTTAGATGCGGCACAGAAAAATTGCAATGGGGCAAAATTAATCCAAATTAAGTATCTTTAAATAAAATTTTCATTGATAAAAAAATGTAATGTGCCCACTATAGCAAAACAATAATGCTAAAAAATAGAAAATAATTGACTATGTGAAAATAACTATTAAAATAATAAAATAATCAAACAATAATAATGCATAAACTAAAGAAATTGAAAGTAAAACTTAAACCAAATCTAGCATCGCCAACCACGATATTAAAATAATCGGAAAATAAAAACTAATAAAAATTGAAGTTTTTAAAAGCTAAGTTATTAATTTACTTGTAACTCTACTAAAATGTGTGATGCTAACTATTCCACGTTACCAACTACTTAGTCTGAAACGTCAACGAGTTAACATGCGTCACATTAAAATTGCAATGGATCAAAATTATTCCAAATTAAGTATTTTTAAATGAGATTTTCGTAAATTTTAAAAATAATGTAATATGCCCATTAGAGTAAAACAATAATGCTAAAAATAGAAAATAACCAATAGTAAGTTTGAATATTACTATTAAAATAATAAAAAAAATCAAGCTATGCTAGTTAATAAACTTAAGAAATTAAAAATACAATTTGAACTAAATATAGTATCGCCAACCACGATATTAAAAGAATCTGCTGATACATACTAATTAAAAATAAAAACTTGTATATTTCAGGATATAGAAGAAAAACGTTTAAATTACTGAAATAGCAAATAACATTCAAATCAATAAGCGAAAACAAGAATTAAATAACATGAAAACAAAATCATAGGAAATAATAAAAACGGGGTAGATCCGCAAAAAACCCCTACTATTACAAACTACTACTAATTATAAGAATATAAAATCTAGACCTGTGAAATAATAATTTATCCATAAAAACCTGTTAGTTTTGTTCAATAGCCGTTTAAAAATTCTTAAAAACATATTTTAAGTGTGTATTAAAATAAAATATAAAACACTGATTATAAACAATGCAGAAAGATAATACTTAACTGTCTATTAAGTATCGTACTAAGTAATAGGAGTATATAACGTTAAGAAAGATCACGGCACGAGCTACACAGAAAATTCATTGAATGCGTAATTCGGCTGAGGGGTTCACATAGGGTGAATTTGAATAAGTAATCTAAAATAAATTGAAATTAAACGAGAACCTAACATTTAAATCTATTACTTTTGCTCAACACTTATTTAAACATTCTCAAAAACAAATTTTAAGTGTGAAAAATTCGAATATAAGACACTAAATATAAATCAAACAGAAAGATAATAATAAACTGTCTATTAAATATTGTACAAAGTAATCGAAGTATGTTACGTTAAGATCACGGCTCAAGCTTCACAGAAAATCCATTCAATGCGAAGTTCAGCGGAGAATAATCCCGTGTGAATTTGAATAAGTAATCTAAAATAAATTGAAACAAAACGAGAACCTACATTTAAATCTGTTAGTTCAGCTAAACAGTTATTTAAAAATTCCCTAAAACATATTTATGATGTGTGTAAAATATAAAAGAAACGAGCTTTCAATGCAGCATAATCTCATTGCTATTTAGAAGTCAAATGGATAAGTTTATTATGTATGAGGGATACTAACGTTGCCAATAGCAAGGAAGCAGGTGTAGTTAAAAGACATGATTTAAATACAAGCGAGAACTAAGCGACTATTCACCCGCCATGGGAAATTAATTCATAGTAGGAGAAGAAAATTCACCTTTGGTAAACATTCAAGATAGCGCATATGCTACAAATTAGGGAATTATCACTGTATATATTATCGAGTATAACCCTGGGTCCCTGGTGAAATAACCCGCTCTCTAAACAAATTAACGCCGTAGTTTACAATATATATAAGAGTATCCATCGAAGGATACCACGAGTATATCAAACACGGGTGTAGTTGAAAGAGATCATTTAAACACGAGCGAGAACTAAACCTGAAGAGTGATCTACGATACCACGCGGTGATATACGCTGATACGGCTGAACTACGTTACCGACAAATCTATATTTTTTACCTTTTCTATAGTTTAAAAGTAAAAAAGTTGTAGTTTTATGATTTTCCCTAAATTGAAACATCTCAATGAATGTCCATGCCAAATTTCAAGTCTCTATCTTAAACGGTCGCTTCAGGAATTTAAGATCATCAGTGAGTCAGTCAGTTACACATGGGGCTGTATATAATATGGACTCGCCTGCGGCTCGATGGGGGCTTCGCCCCCATGCCCCTTTAGAGGGTTGCCCCAAATTTGTTAATTGCTCTAAGTCTCAAGTACCGACAGGCTAGACCCCCCCCTCAAAGGGTTGCCCTAAATTCGTAAATTAATAAAAAGTTGAGTTTAAAATACGTTAGTTCCACGAAAGAACTGCACAGTCAAGACAGTAACAAAACCGTCAAATACACAACGTTGGTCTAAATTTAAGTTAACAAAATCGTTATTTTTAACATTGGTCTTATAGGTTGCTATTTTGGTAACGAAAGAACAACTAAAAGTAAACAAAAATAAAGGAACATAAATTTTAAGCAGTTTTTTAACAGCTGTTAGCTGTGAAGAGTCTGGTGTAGATTTAATAGCTTGATTACCATGACACTATAACAAAAGTCAATTAAAACCAACGAGCAAGGCTCGGTTAACCTGGTACTAAATAGAGATACAATTATGGGAAAATTGACATAATCCAATGCCTCACCCATCTCAAATAAAAACTTGTAAATTTCAGGAGATAGAAGAAAAACGTTTAAATCACTGAAATAGCGTATAACATCCAAATCAATGAGCGAAAACAAGAATTAAAAAACATGAAAACAAAATAATAGGAAAGAATAAAAACGGGGTTGATCCGCAAAAAACCCCTACTATTACAAACTACTAATTATAAGAATATAAAATCGAGACCTGTGAAATAATAATTTATTCATAAAAACCTGTTTGTTTAGTTCAATAGTCATTTAAAAATTTTCAAAAACATATTTTAAGTGTGTATTAAAATATAATGTAAAACACTGAATATAAATAAAACAGAAAGATAATAATTACCTGTCTATTAATTATCATACAAAGTAATAGAAGTTAAGGTCACGGCACGAGCAACACAGTAAATTCATTGAATGCGAAATTCGGCCGAAAGCTTAACTTGGGGTGAATTTGAATTAGTAATCTGGAATGAGGTGAAAATGAAACGAGAACCTAACATTTAAATGTGTTCATTTTGTTCAATACTTATTTAAACATTCTCAAAAACATATTTATAAGTGTGAAAAAAATATCTAATATAAGACACTGAATACAAATCAAACAAAAAGATAATAAATATCTGTCTATTAATTATTGTACAAAGTAATCGAAGTATGTTACGTTAAGATCACAGCTCAAGCTTCACAGCAAAATTCATAACGTTAAGATCACGGCACGAGCTACACAGAAAATTCATTGAATGCGTGATTCGGCTGAGGGGTTCTCATGGGGTGAATTTGAATAAGTAATCTAAAATAAATTGAAATTAAACCAAAACCTAACATTTAAATCTATTACTTTTGTTCAACACTTATTTAAACATTCTCAAAAACAAATTTTAAGTGTGAAAAATTCAAATATAAGACACTGAATATAAATCAAACAGAAAGATAATAATAAACTGTCTATTAAGTATTGTACAAAGTAATCGAAGTATGTTACGTTAAGATCACGGCTCAAGCTTCACAGAAAATCTATTCAATGCGAAGTTCGGCGGAGAATAATCCCGTGTGAATTTGAATAAGTAATCTAAAATAAATTGAAACAAAACGAGAACCTACATTTAAATATGTTAGTTCAGCTAAACAGTTATTTAAAAATTCCCTAAAACATACGATATTTATGATGTGTGTAATATATAAAGGAAACGAGCTTTCAATGCAGCATAATCTCATTGCTATTTTGAAGTAAAATGGATAACGGTTTGTTATATATGAGGGATACTAACGTTGCCAACAGCAAGGAAGCAGGTGTAGTTAAAAGACATGATTTAAATACAAGCGAGAACTAAGCGACTATTCACCCGCCATGGGAAATTAATTCATAGTAGGAGAAGAAAATTCACCTTTGGTAAACATTCAAGATAGCGCATATGCTGCATAAGCTACAAATTAGGGAATTATCACTGTATATATTATCTAGTATAACCCTGGGTCCCTGGTGAAATAACCCGCTCTCAATACAAAATAACGCCGTAGTTTACAATATATATTAGAGTCTATCCATCGAAGGATACAATGAGTATATCAAACACGGGTGTAGTTGAAAGAGATCATTTAAACGCGAGCGAGAACTAAACCTGAAGAGTGATCTACGATACCACGCGGTGATATACGCTGATACGGCTGAACTACTTTACCGACAAATCTATATTTATTACCTTTTTTATAGTTTAAAAGTAAAAAAGTTGTAGTTTTATGATTTTTCCTAAATTGAAACATCTCAATGAATGTACATGCCAAATTTCAAGTCTCTATCTTAAACGGTCGCTTCAGGAATTTAAGATCATCAGTGAGTCAGTCAGTTACACATGGGGCTGTATATATTATGGATATGAAAATTTAAATGAATGGTGTTTCTGGTATCTCGGGGCCTTGTAGTAGTAAGTTAACGCGGTTAAAGGCTTATATCTAACCTTTGGCACCACCGTAATATGGTTTTCCCAACAAAAGAAATTCACCTAAAAGCCCACAATGGAAAGTAGCTTTAAAGAGTAATATTACCCTTATTAAATACAACAAACAATACATATTATATATCAAAATGTGCAACATTTTACTCTCTAAAGTTTACTGATTTACAAAATTTAACTGTCTTAACTGTACAAAAGATATTCAGCAAAAACGTATAAAACTACAGCCGCCATTTTGAAAAATCTGGCCATAGCAGTCGAGCGCAGCGTCGAAGAGTTGTAGACTTTTCACCATGGTTTTTTTCATGTAATTTTACATAAGAATCGGTCAAAATTTGTTTGCAATTACTTCCGGGTTCAGCTATTTTTGGAGCTAATTTTACTAGACTATGAAGGTTTTAAGAGAAAATGTAGTTCACTGAGAGATGGTTCAGGTAATTTTAGGTTCGTCATACGTACAACCAAAGGCAAATCAGGTAGAGGTGTTGATAAAGTAAACTATATCAGTTTAGAAATTTTACTAGGTTACATACCTTTCCGTCCAAACAGTTCCTGTTTAGTCTCTTGACTATGTATACATTTCAGAACTAAAATCCCATCTTCAGATCAAAACAAAAAACGTTAAACTTCATCAATAGTGAATCGTCAAAGATTAAAAATTTAAAAACACACACATACAGTTCAACATATGACATTTAGACTTTTCACAAACAAACACATGTACATGCCGGCCGGCGATACACCACGATCGTGGTTCACACAGTTCAAGAGGCATCACAATAAATGAATATATCAGTTTTCCTAACGGCATACAATTCCGTGTCATTTGCACAAATTTATAATAAAATAAAATTATTTGGCTAGACTTATGGTGTTCATTATAAGTACCTATTAACAAAAGGTGGTTTCAATTAGTTATTAAAGAATGTTCCAATGATCCTGAAATTCTATTTTTACTGACTCAATAAACATAAAGAATTAACAATGTCTGGTCGTCGGGTGTAGCCTCTGATTTTATCATTGCGTCTTAAACTCGCACGAGTGTGTAGTCGATGCTAAAATACATACGTATTGCCTTGTGATACAAAGGTCCCTTAATTAGTTTGTTCTTGTGTTGATCAGTGTCATGGCAACGGAGTCCAGAGGAGAAAAAACACCTCAGCTGTTTAATTGTTGACGTACATGATGAAAGTATCGGTTGGGTGCAATAAACATTGCAATATATTTATGTATTAAAGTAAACTAGGGATCGCCCACTGGCCGAAATTCGACCAAAAGTTGAGTTGATATTGAGCCAATTGGTTTTAAAATGTTTTATAAGTGAACATCTGTTTTCCATGATTAGCTAGCATTTGTTATAACAACAGCTGAATATAGATTCAATGAATTATCCTTTTCCCATAAGAATAACATTGAATCTTTGAAAGCCTGTAGGGCGTAGCCCTGTGGTCTGATGGGAATGAGAATGTGATTCTGCTCATCTCCAGCACAAAACCTGTCCAACGGTATTCGCGGGTTTCTCCTGCGATGCCCACAAGCTGAGAAAAAAGGAGGAAATGAAACATGCTTGCGTATTAATATATAGATTGAATCTACCTTTTAATTTAAAAGGTATGAAAGTAATACCATAACTTATTAAACCATAATAATACAGAGTTAATGGTGGTGTTTTTGCCTAACGTACAGTTACAATTGATAGAATCGCGGAGAATTAAATCCTGCTTATCGCAGAATTACTTAATTATTTTAATAAATTGTTGACAATAATCGTGTGACATTTTATTGACATTAAGAAATGTTAAATGATAAACTATTTTCAACTATAAACATAATTTTTCATCATTGATTAGACAAATAAAAAAATATTCATCTACGACAAAACACTCTCTTTTCGCAACCTTACTAACTAAAAGTATGTTTAAAACCCCATCCATTCAATGATGATACCAATATTAAAGTTACAACAAGCTGGTTTTTGGCATCAGTCCGCCACTGGCCTGGGTCACATGTTTTATTCATCTGGGTGAGTGTAAAGGTCTCTTAGATGGAGGAGAATGTATGAATAAAGCTGTGAATATCTGTAAAATTCTTTTTAGGAAAGATAACATTGAGTGCATCCACACACCAATGATCATGAAATAATAAAAATACAATCCAAATGACACATTGTGGGTGAAAGTGTCTCATAGACAATTCGTACCTTGTGCCCGAAAATAATTGTAAATTTTTTACATACATCAGTGATAGGAACCGATTGAAATGGAATATTGTAGTATTAAAAAAAAAACATCTTCTATAAAAAACACTGACGTGTTTAACAGGAACTTAATAAAAATAATAAAAACAAAATCATGACGCTGAAAGTAAAAACTTATAAGCTGATTCAACTAAGAAACTACCAACTTTACTCTACTCAAAGACGTATAAGTGTATCAGTTATACCTGATCGATTAATAGTTTTCCTGCCTTTTGAAATTTGCTCTTTCATTTCGAAACGGACTTTATTATTTAATGTAGTAACAGAGTAAGTTTAAGTGTATAATATTGTGTTGAAAGACTTTCTTAATACTTAATCTTTTGACGTCGGGTTTGTGGCTAATTGCTCCAAATGCAAAGACGTTTAAAATGATGTATGATGTGACAAAAGCCAAAGCATATTTATGTAAGACTTCGCTGGGGGACGTCCCATAGAGGATGTTTAAAGTGAAACTTCCTTAGCCCCTGTCACATCATAGGTAATTTTAAAAGTAATTGAATTTGGATAAATTAGCCAAAAACCCGCCGTCAAAAGGTTGAGTATTAAGAAAGTTATTGAATTTTTAAGTTTTACCCATATGATTTTAACGGAAACTTTGAACGCCTACCATTTCCGTCTGGGTCATCTATTTTAAGTCTAGTTTGCAGCATTGTACTCTGCCAAGCGAGACCTTTAATTTGATGTACATATCAACCTATGCTTACGTTTAAGATTTTCCTCTGACTCCTGGTGGGTCGTCCACCTAACATGACTAAAAATGTTTGATAACGTCAAAAGGTACTTTTTGTTAAGTTACCATCAACCCCTAAACGATATTTGTTTATCTTAATGAATAAAAAAATTTAAGGGGGGGGGAGCGGACTTCTTTTACTTCCGATATATTTTGAGGCATGACGAATTCGTTATTAATTCTGTACGGTGTCTACGGAGTATTAACAAATTTTAAGTTTACACTAAGAGAACACGGTAAGTTCGATGTTGCGAAATCGGATAAAATCTGGAAGACTCAAGAAGGCGCTGGCAACGAGAAGACAAGACAACTAAAAAGCCGGGATTATAGTATAACAAAGCCATGATACTTGATCACATGAGGTGTCCCCTGTTACAATCTGGATCGTCAGTAACTGGAAAACCGGTGGCTTGGAGAACTAGTGAGGTGTCCCCAGCGCTCGTCGTGATTGGTACCGAATTAACTACACAGCCGATTACGACTGCAATTAGATTTCAGTTGTTTATATTCTATCCGCACGAGTCCCTAACGTAACCCGAAAACCGCCGCGCCGGGTTGAGAGTGCTTGAGACTTTTAATACAGAGTCGTGAGTAAGCGATACTCTAACTTGATCATGTTCGTGGATAACATTTTCAGTTAGTCGCGGGCTGGCCGAGACAAAGAGATTCGTAATTGGTGTGGTTAAAGTAATTAATTTAAATGCTAAATATTAAAATACACGAGACTAAATGTAATGAAGATTAAAATATATCCTTATCCTGAGATTCACAATTGTCATCTTTAATAATTCATTACCTAAAAGTATGATTGATTACCGATAACCTGTGCTTGGAATTAATTAGTCTTCCCATTAAGTTAGCTACCTGTTTTCTTATTCCAAGGTTTAGGGTTAAAAATGCTAAGGAGAAAGATGTTTTTAGCTACTTTATTAAAACGGCAGGCCTAAGTTTACATTTATAATCCATAAACCATACCATAGTGGCCCATTTGGCTCAAGCTCCAAAAGTTCTATCAAAATGTTCATAAGTCAGGGCCTAAATCGTAATATGCCTTGAGCAAAATAACACCAAAAAGTCAATTTGTGTCGTGCATTGTATAAATATAAAACCAGTGGGTTAGATAGGTTTTTGAAAAACTATTACAACTTTTAGCAGTCTAGCCTAGGTATCAGGTCTAGCAATAAACTCAATATTGTTGGAGATGATAGGCTTACTGTTATTGAATCAATATTATTATTAGTAATTTATAATTTTAATGAACATGGGGTATTTTATTAATACTACATAATAGTATATTATTAAGCACTCAATTGAATAAACAGTTAAGATAGGTCTCTAGCTTAGGGGTGAATTGCAGCCCGTTGAGATTGTGAAATATGTTGCAGAGGGAGATTTTATGGCGGATGGTTAAAACTTATAATACATATCTTATACTCTAAAACAAGCTCCATTTGTCCGGGCAAACTTTTTTTTCGCTCCAAGGATTTTTGATTTTTTTTATTGAATATGGGGGTTTTGGCCACCAGAAATCGATTGGAGCTGGTCCCATAGCTGGGAAAAATCCGGTTTTCGCACTAGAGCCCTTCAAAGATCCCATGTTATCCTTATGGAGATTTTTAAATTGAACAAAAATCAGCTGATAACTGTAGATAAAATAAACCAATGTGTTACATCTTGAACCTGTGGTTTTAGGAAAATCATACCAATGTGCAGCAAACCTTCCGCCTGGGGAGTGAGCGGAGCGAACGAGCTTTGTTTGAGAACCAAAGTAATAATTTTACCGAGCTTAAGCTCGGTCCCCCTGGTACTACAAATTAATCTTTATCTTAATTTTAAAATCTGATTAGGCCTTATGTTTCCTTTGTTTTCCAAATGGAGTTTTGTTCACCAAGTCTTGTGGAAACTGTGGTATGGTAATCTTCCTACCTCTGATTTAAAGTCTATATACTTAAGTTTTTTTTTTTTTTTTTTTGCATAATATTTGTCTTCATAACTTAGTTTGATAACGTCTAACCAAATTAAACTAACATAATGAGATTGGGGGCAAGCCATTTGGCCGAAAAGGCGTTTGGTACCCAGTAGCCTCGAACACAAGCCCAACCAATCAGAGGCGAGTAGCAATTGACCCCCCAGTCGAGACTACAGCCCTGGGCCAGGTGTTCCCAACGTTAAACAACAGTGACAAAACACGAAATAACTCAATGCAATGTTTTATTAATCTTAACGATTATTATTGCATACGTTATTGATATTTAAACACATATGGATATGTATTAAATTTAAATAAGGTACAGCAGTTAATTTAATTGGAGTTTTTATTTTAGTTACTCACAGAAATACGTCAATTGAGTTAATTTAAGTCATTTTACTCAGCTTTAAACTGAATTTTGTTACAAAACATACAAATAATTTGTTTTTTTATGTTTTACCCCTATGAGTTTTATTTGTTTGTTTAATTGCACCACTATTATTAGTCTTAGTCTTAATAGTTTCAGTTGGGAATTTGAAAGAAACACGTAGGCTAATTAAGTACCAATAATGTATATTTATGCTTTCAGTTAAACACTATGCCTTTGAAAAATATATATTTTTAATAACGCAAAGATTTTTCTTGGTATGCATTTCCTCTTTTTATAGAAAAAGAATTATTCGATTAACTGGCCATTTCCTTAATTCATTTATAGCTAAGTTCAGTCCTTTCTCGTCGCCATCTTCGGCTGTTGACTCAAGTTTCGTCGATTGCTTTGGTTAAACTTAAGTGAATTTTCATTTAGTTAATTTAAATTAAAAACTGTCGTAATAGTAAATTATACAATTAATATATGGTATAGAGGTTAACATTATATTCATTCAGTTCACCGTGATCATAGGCCTTAAGGTTCGAAACATGTCGGTGTATTAATAAATTAATTTTATAAGAAAAAGGGTGCTCTGTTCAATTGTAATGTTTTCTATGGTATAAATAATATTTATATTAAATTATCTAATATATATTATATATATTATACTTACCTTCTACTATACCCTAATAGACTTATCCATATCTTTTGCGGTCTCTTCTTTATTGTTACGTTTATTCATTGTACGGTTGCTTAAGTTAGGTTTAAGTTTTGTAAATAGCAAAATAGTGTTTAGGTATTAAGTAGCTTTTAATGGAAAGAGTATTGAAGGAAAGGGGCCTCTTTAAAGGCGCAACTGTATATCACATAAATAATGGTTACTATTATTACTTCAAGAAAACAACCGATAGAACTATCTATCTGAGATGCTTGAGATTCACATTCAGGATAACTCGTCAGCATGGCCATGAAGAAATGAGGCAATTGTTGGAAGACCAAATTCTGCGAAGATCTATTCTTCAAAGATGCGGGAACGAGGCAGCTCGTTTCCGTCAAATTCATCGGGAGGAAGCCTCCAGGTAACTATGCCTATAGCTAGGCTTGGCTATATGCTAGGTTGATAAGTTAGGCCAGGCTAGAATAGGTTGTTAAGTTAGGCCTGAAAGTATACCACTTATTATAAAATCACTAGGCCTACTTTACAGTGAATTATAAGTGCCATTACCTAATTGAACACCCAGGTTTAATGAAAATCACATAAAATTAGTGTTAGTACAGTTAGATTAGCCTACTTTGCCAAGTTTTATTAGGCCATAGTGAAGTTGCCTGATTGAATTTATGTAGGTGTTCGCTATGGAATTTTCATGTTTACTATCTATACTTTTGACTTTTTTGCACGTTTCTGGTATTTAGACCATAACCTATTATTATTTCTCTAAGGAAGTTTAGGCTTTTGCTTTCAGATTATAGTCTAAAAACTTATTTTACCATTATAGACTCACAACTAATTAGTAAATGATTTGTATACAAACATTTATTTATAAGTAGCCTACTAAAGTATTTAATTCAGTATGTATCGTACAAATTAAATTTCACAGGTCTGGAAATGGAAAATCCTGTTGAGAATGTAGTACAAAAAAGGTCACTTAAAGGCTATGCCTAGCTATGTTATTGCATTAGAGTTGATAATTCAATAACCAAGAAAACGCTATGTTATTGATTAGCTTTAAGGAAATAACGCGGCCTATTATTCTAATATAAAACTTATTGTGTGTTTTTATTTGAGCCAAGCAGGCTAGGGGCCCATTTTCATAATCAGTGAATCTTAATCATTTTACATAGGTTTAACGATACTCCTATTGGTACTGTTATGTGTATGAAAACTAATCCAGTCCAGTTGAGGGGGTCACGGATCGAAAAATTCCAATTTTTTAAGATATTTTGTTTTTGGACTAATATTGTAGAGGAGACTTTAGCCTTTAAAAATCAGTTTTTAGATTTCAAAAACGATTAATAGCTATTTTTTTACAAATACTTTAGTAAAGTCATGTAATAGTGATTACACTCCACATCAGTCCCCATATCCCTTATACAGGGTGTCTCTGAACTCTCTACCGACCTTTTAGGGTATTATTCCTAAACCAAAGACAAGTCAAAATAGGCAAGTACAGACAAGTAAGCTAGGCTAGGCTACCTATTTGTACCTTCAAAGCGGGCAATCGACATTAGATAAAACCTCAAAGAATAAGATTATTTATAAATATAAACACAAACATCTACATCAATACGATATACCAAAGAATTTTTTATTTTCAAACTGTAACGATCCGTCTCACACCACAGCCAACAGGCAGGGGAGTTTTGGAAGAAGTGGTACTATGAATACAAACAATAACACGTTGTATTTGCTGTATTGGTAACACTGACAACACTTACGCCACACCTTTCTCTTAGGGGTTTTATCACCACGAGAATAGTTCCGGTAGAGAGGCCTTAGTCTGCTCTAGCTCACATGATGTGAGTCACATTCAAAACGCCGAACGGAAGAATTGCTAAGATGGAGATATCCTCGCCCTAACTTGAAACTTTAAAAATACGAATTAAAAATATTCGATCCTGAGTGGAAAATTGGTGAATAAACTCAATTGGGGTAAGGGGTAAATGTTTGGTCAAAAACGCATATATGTAATGTAATGTACATTATTTTTCAAGCGAGAAGCAAACTCTCTTTCTATATATTTAAATGTTTTTTACCATGAATGTTGTAATAAACTTCTGTAGATCCAACGCATTTATATTACACTATTAAAAACTACGACTTTAATTAAAAATATTTGGAAGAGAAACTTTAATGACGTAAACTAAGTAATGTACACACACTTATTAAGTCAATTGAACTACGTTGCCGACAAATGACCTCACTTGGATACTAAATTGTCAACGCTCTGGCATTCCACTAATTTTTAAATTTTTTAATAGTTTTAAAATAAATAATTACCAGTTTTGATAATTTTCCCTAAATTTAAACATTGCAAAGAATGTTCATAACAAATGTCAAGTCTCTAGCTCTAACGGTTGCTTCAGAACATTTATATACAACAGTGAGTTACAGTGAGTAAAAATCCCGAGGATCTAGCACGAGATCCCAGATTAAAAAGTGACGAAAACTACTGACAGGTAGCAAGAGCTACCAGGGCAATAGTCCCGCCTTGTCTATCACCCAGAACTTTAAAGTTGGTGCTGGATGAGAAGCGGATGAATAATCTGCAGTTATACACCCTACCCCTACCCCTGCTACTCTGGACGGAATTGAGATATATAGATCTTTAACTTTTGCCATGTTTTTTTTCTTTACAAATTAAAATGAGATTTAATTCTAGTGGGATTACAATATTACAGTTTAAAGTTTTTAAATTATTCCTAATTTTAGGGTAGGAAATAGAAAATTTTGACACATCAAAAAAATCTCCTTTTTGGTCATTAAACTCGTCTGTACCGAGAAGAATCTCACTATCGGCGACTGTGAAAAAAATTATGGTGGCGGATTTATGGTACACTGTGTATATGCCAATAGGGTATACTATTTTACAAGTGTAATAATCAAAACATTTTCAACAACTTATTGATACCCGATACTAATCCAGTCCAGTTGAGGGGGTCACGGATCGAAAAATTCCAATTTTTTAAGATATTTTGTTTTTGGACTAATATTGTAGAGGAGACTTTAGCCTTTAAAAATCAGTTTTTAGATTTCAAAAACGATTAATAGCTATTTTTTTACAAATACTTTAGTAAAGTCATGTAATAGTGATTACACTCCACATCAGTCCCCATATCCCTTATACAGGGTGTCTCTGAACTCTCTACCGACCTTTTAGGGTATTATTCCTAAACCAAAGACAAGTCAAAATAGGCAAGTACAGACAAGTAAGCTAGGCTAGGCTACCTATTTGTACCTTCAAAGCGGGCAATCGACATTAGATAAAACCTCAAAGAATAAGATTATTTATAAATATAAACACAAACATCTACATCAATACGATATACCAAAGAATTTTTTATTTTCAAACTGTAACGATCCGTCTCACACCACAGCCAACAGGCAGGGGAGTTTTGGAAGAAGTGGCACTATGAATACAAACAATAACACGTTGTATTTGCTGTATTGGTAACACTGTCAACACTTACGCCACACCTTTCTCTTAGGGGTTTTATCACCACGAGAATAGTTCCGGTAGAGAGGCCTTAGTCTGCTCTAGCTCACATGATGTGAGTCACATTCAAAACGCCGAACGGAAGAATTGCTAAGATGGAGATATCCTCGCCCTAACTTGAAACTTTAAAAATACGAATTAAAAATATTCGATCCTGAGTGGAAAATTGGTGAATAAACTCAATTGGGGTAAGGGGTAAATGTTTGGTCAAAAACGCATATAAGTAATGTAATGTACATTATTTTTCAAGCGAGAAGCAAACTCTCTTTCTATATATTTAAATGTTTTTTACCATGAATGTTGTAATAAACTTCTGTAGATCCAACGCATTTATATTACACTATTAAAAACTACGACTTTAATTAAAAATATTTGGAAGAGAAACTTTAATGACGTAAACTAAGTAATGTACACACACTTATTAAGTCAATTGAACTACGTTGCCGACAAATGACCTCACTTGGATACTAAATTGTCAACGCTCTGGCATTCCACTAATTTTTAAATTTTTTAATAGTTTTAAAATAAATAATTACCAGTTTTGATAATTTTCCCTAAATTTAAACATTGCAAAGAATGTTCATAACAAATGTCAAGTCTCTAGCTCTAACGGTTGCTTCAGAACATTTATACAGGGTGATTCAGACCACCCGTCCACTATTTATAGCAGGAGAACGGTTTGAGATAAAATCATGAAATAAAGTTTTTTCCCACTAAATTGCATATGGGCTTTCCATTAAAAATATTTTCATCAATGCCAGTATACAGGGTGTTCCAAAACTGGAGGTCACGGGTTCGAATCTCAAAATTTTCTTGAATAAACATGTAGATTTTTTTACATATTTTAAAACGTATTAGTCAAAGGAGCATTTTCGTGAAAACAGAATGAATTTATCTTTTTCCGTTTCAAAATGGCGGCCATTTTTGTAAGAAAAATTGACATTTACGGAATACCCTGTAATTCTTGTATTATTTGTCAAAAATGACTCCTGATTCAATATACTTATTTAAAATGAGCTAAGCTTTGCAATGATATGTCACAAGACCACATTCATTCAAAAACTAAAATTTCCAAAATTTTATAATTTTGAAAATTTTAACTTAAACAAAACTCAAAAATTTTAAATGTAAACATATGTCATATTGTATATCATCTTAAAGCTCTCGTTGAACTGAGCAACTTTGTAATTTACACTATCACCGTATCTCTTGTGGTTTTGTAGTTATAACAAAAAAATGTCATTTTTCCATATGAATTGCATGTTAATTGTTCAGGGCTTTATAGCATGCAAGTCCTCCTTTGATTGTTGCCGTAACATTAAATTAACATGGCAGTTATATGGAAAAAATGCATTTTTACGTTATTACTACAAAACCACAAGAGATACGGTGATAGTGTAAATTACAAAGTTGCTCAGTTCAACGAGAGCTTTAAAAAGATATACAATATGACATATGTTTACATTTAAAATTTTTGAGTTTTGTTTAAGTTAAAATTCTCAAAATTATAAAATTTTGGAAATTTTAGTTTTTGAATAAATGTGGTCTTGTGACATATCATTGCAAAGCTTAGCTCATTTCAAATAAGTATATTGAATCAGGAGTCACTTATGTCAAATAATAAAAGAATTACAGGGTATTCCGTAAATGTTGATTTTTCTTACAAAAATGGCCGCCATTTTGAAACGGAAAAAGATAAATTCATCCTGTTTTCACGAAAATGCTCCTTTGGCTAATACGTTTAAAATTATGTAAAAAAATCTGCATGTTTATTTAAGAAAATTTTGAGATTTGAACCCGTGGCCTCCAGTTTTGGAACACCCTGTATACTGGCATTGATGAAAATATTTTTAATGGAAAGCCCATATGCGGTTTAGTGGGAAAAAACTTTATTTAATGATTTTATCTCAAACCGTTCTCCTGCTATAAATAGTGGACGGGTGGTCTGAATCACCCTGTATACAACAGTGAGTTACAGTGAGTAAAAATCCCGAGGATCTAGCACGAGATCCCAGATTAAAAAGTGACGAAAACTACTGACAGGTAGCAAGAGCTACCAGGGCAATAGTCCCGCCTTGTCTATCACCCAGAACTTTAAAGTTGGTGCTGGATGAGAAGCGGATGAATAATCTGCAGTTATACACCCTACCCCTACCCCTGCTACTCTGGACGGAATTGAGATATATAGATCTTTAACTTTTGCCATGTTTTTTTTCTTTACAAATTAAAATGAGATTTAATTCTAGTGGGATTACAATATTACAGTTTAAAGTTTTTAAATTATTCCTAATTTTGGGGTAGGAAATAGAAAATTTTGACACATCAAAAAAATCTCCTTTTTGGTCATTAAACTCGTCTGTACCGAGAAGAATCTCACTATCGGCGACTGTGAAAAAAATTATGGTGGCGGATTTATGGTACACTGTGTATATGCCAATAGGGTATACTATTTTACAAGTGTAATAATCAAAACATTTTCAACAACTTATTGATACCCGATAAAATCTTGCAATTGATCAATCTAACATTTACTCAAAGAACAACAGCAATAATAGTTATGTATCAACAAACTATTCTCGGATTGTTAATTTACTTGAACTCAAATATCGGAAAGCTCATGGAGATTAATATATGACTACGTTGGTGGTGACACCTCCTATTGTAGGTGAGGACAATGCTGGAATGGAATGTTCTGTCAAAACTTGGACTAATGGGCTCTATCAAACTTCTGCATCACAAGTGATGATCTGAGTGTAAATATGGGTCTTATGGTAGTTAACTGCACGAAAGTTATTCAGTATTAAATTTGTAGGGAGTTTCACACACTTAAGTTTGAAATTAATCAGCACTATACAAAATATATTTTTATTTTTGCATTTTAATAAATAATATCATTTATAATTGCAAATAATATTTTGTCAATATATTTTTTTAAAGTTGTTATTATAAGGGAAACTTTCTTTCAAGGAATAGAATAACTAATAAAAGGGTGAACTCATGCATATGCAAGTTTGGAGCGTAAAATTATTGTTCAGGAAACAGAAAATGATTGAGTCAACTTATTGACCCTTCAGTTTATAAGAAGGGTCAAACAGTTTGCAGTTTACAGAAATTCTTTTTTTTTAGTTCTTAATTCTTCCATTTACATGAGTTAACTTAGTAGGTGAATTATTGCAGCGAACTTTCTATACTTTTTGACTTTAACATTTGTAGTTTATTTTTTATTTTTTATTTATACTGTGATTTGAGAATAGATAATTGAAAGGACGTTTACACTTGTCAAGTCATGGTCAAGTTGCCTACTGAATCAAGTAACTGGACCAGTGTAAACCCATTTTAACTCATTCCTACCCTTAAAAAAAGAAAAAAAAACGTTTGTAAAAAACTATAGTAAATAGTACAAAATAAATAAAAAAAGAATAAAATGGGGTTGGTTGAAAAAAAAAATACAGAAACCGGGCAACTTATTTAGTAGTCATAAGCAAGTAGCCATTAGCCATAAACTATTGTTGTACTCTGTGATGTATTTGGTTTTCCCGTTTAAATAAATTAAATAAATAAACAATCATAGCTAATTAGACTATAAAAAAACTTAATTACAAACTGGCTGTTGTTATTTGTTATGAAAAGTTTTAAACATATTTTCTCTACCCCCCCCCCCCCTTGTTGGTGTAGATTAATTCTCTAGATGTTAAAATGCAATTGTTATTTTTTAATTTGTTAATATTGTGTCAACATAAGCTAATTCAATGATTTATTGACAAACAAAATTTTACAACTTATTTACAGTTATATTTTATTCTAGCCCAGTTTAATTACATATACTAACTCATACAAATATTTATATTCCCAAATTATCTTCATTTTAGCAGCTTGTTTGATATTTTGTTTGAAAAACACTCTCCATCGCTATGCAACTGCAACGATCTCTCCGTCTCCATATAATCGCTCACCGCTTATTTCGCTGACACTGTCGTCTGCCTGCTGGCCTGGATACGATATTACTTTCGACAGTATATTGTGTGGTCGAAAGAAGCGTGATATGTCGGTCGATAGTTTCGACCGACCATGTCTGTTGTGAGGTCAAGGCTATCCATATTAACTATTGTTATTGAGATAATTTGCTCAGAGAATTGTGCCTTCCACCTTATTCTGGAGGGAGAGAGATTAACGTATGATTTAATGATGGCCAAGTCACCTCTCATTGTAAGGACAGACAATGCTCACGCCATCAAAACAGATAGTTCTGCCATAACTTTACACAATGGATCAAATTTGGTCTAATAAAGAACCGAACAGTAAATTACTGGTCACCAACTTCTGGAATTTCGTTTTCACTTTATTCTGTTTGCGCTTACATTACTATGCAAATAAAAAAAAACATAAAATTAAACAAAGAAATTAAATTTCCCAACCGAATGCATCTTTAAGTAAACTGTTCATAACCTGAACAACAAGAGAGTCTATAAATAATGTATATACGTCCACAAAGTTTACCTATTAATCGACGTAATTTAATTTTAATTTTATCCTATCATACGTTTTATATTAACTATGAATTCTGCTTTTGTTTACCTTAGCAATTTGTTATCATTGAGCCTGAAAATGAATCATGAAGGTGATTTGAAAATTTTTTAAGGAAAATGTATTATTTAATAAAAGCGATGAGTAGCTACAAATATAACACACTGGATCTAACCATCACAAATATTTCGTAAATAGTATATTTATGCTACCTTTTCTCATTAAAAAAATTGCTTATACACACTTTGAAACCACGAACACTTCCCACCGAATTATTTATCATAGAATATAAGACGGCACGAGTTTCCACACTTGACGCAGTGTAGCGGTCTCAGTGGAAGTCTGTCATATGAGACTGGGGACCATGGGATCTCAGCGCTCTCTCCGAAGAAGGCACTATGTTTTGTTGATGAATATGATATAAAATAACAATCCGCTTGTTTTGTTAACATTATAAATTTACATTATTCGTATTATATGTGTATCTGAGGAAAAAAACATTTTTGGTAACTGGTTTTGTATAATGAATTATAATTATTTTCCAGACAAATTTAACAAACAGTAATTTAACAGATATCTTGTAAGGGGGCATCGGGGTGGGGGTTGCGGTGCTAACCCTAGGTACGCTAAGGAAGGCTATTGTGGTCATCTGAACACCCTAGCCGAGTCGGCGGAGGAGGCGGCTTTGCAGAAGAGAGTGACGGAGCTGCCGGACAAGATGACCGATGACTTGTCCACCTCCACAACCAGCGGCTTGTACAAGTCGTAGCGGGAACTTACCAACTGGCTTTCGAGTCATTAGCTGGCCAGATGGGAGGGGTAGACACGGTACTGATCGCCGCGCGGATGCGGAGGTATTCTGCCCGAGCCCCACAAACGGACCCTACATCTCCTCTCTAATCCATTATATCCTAATTTACGCTGAATTCTAGTTTTAACCGCATCTTCGGAGATGTACGATATGAGGTTGTGATTAAATTCAAAATTATTTGACAAATACTGTATTGTGACTTTCTCTATTGTTCGAAATAACCAACTCTAACAGCTGAGTACAGTAGTCCCAGACAATGTCGATATAATTTGAGGGAAGTTAAGCCACTCAACCAACCTAGGTTACCTCACTCTCACTGTTATTGTCCATTTACAAGCTTGACAAAGCTTCTATAAAAAAAAAGAAACACAGCATGTTCTAGTATAAAATGGACCTGAGTTCAAATTTTAAAGTTGTAAGAGTTTTCAGTCCTTTGTAGGAAAGTCCTTCAACTCTCAATAAACGATCAAAAGTCTTCAATACAGTAAGGTTTTTAAAATAAGTCTTTGTTAAAGTTTCTGTGGTAGTTACGTGCCACGATTAAATAAGTTAGTTTTAATAGAGGGCCCAAAGTACCTATAATTGCCTGAATTGCGTGTTCTTGTTCCATTTTACACTCATAATAACCCCTTAAATTTTTCACACTGACTTCCGAACATCCTTGTCAAATAATCAATTGTTCCCCAAATCTATGGCACATCCTCCTGCTTCCGATGAACCTTTCCGGCTGATATAATGCAACTGTAAGACGACATGTGTTTCACTGTCACACAAACAAATCGTACCGTTGTTTGTGTTTCATGTGCTGGATTTTAATGCACAACGATATGTGGGCATTGCGGTGGAAAACTTTGTAACAATACTTCGGATAAAATTGATGAAAAAAAGGTTATAAAAATAATAAGAGGATAACAAAGAAATAGTTATGGTTAACCCGTACAGGACTACTATTTTTTTATACTTTTTACATGAGACTGAAGATTTCACCGTAAAAGTAGTTAAACAGTGAAATTACAGTTGGGAAGTAGTGTTTAAAGTGAACCCCAAACATTGTGCTAAAACTAGATTTTGTTAATGGTGACTCTAATTGAAAGTTGTTGTTTTATCGCTTAAGTACAACTAATATACTATTGTGGTTACGGATAAATTGTCAATGAGAACATAGAGCTGTCAGCATCGAGCTTCCAAATGCTCAGACCGTCTGTATGCCTAGATTTTAATATTCATTGATGACCTATCTCCACATTTCTTAACTGATAAATGATAGTGTTCTGGTCAGGATCAGGCTGGGCGTGGTATATACAATACAATACAAAACATCTTTATTTCACATAAAAGATACATAGTTAAATTTTTACAAGCAACATATTTTACATAAGCAACATATAAGTAAAGTGTCTTATTGTAAGCTAAAGTAGGTGAAATTAATTCTCGCAAAGGCTTAATGCCTGTCTGTGAGAATGAGTCACAATTTACGTTATCTTTTTTATAAAAAAAAATTTAACTAAAAAATCAAATAAAAAATGAAATGGAAGAAGATTGTGTTGAGACCGTTCAATGCAACTGCTAAATCTTTTCTTTGGTTGACATAATGTTTCATTATTATTGATTGATGTTTGATACGGAGGCCTTGGGACAGATAATATAAAGAAAGAGAAACGAAACCCCCCTCCCCCTAGAACTCCCCCCCCCTAAACACACTCATCGTTGACCCCAGGTACGGACGGACGGACACGCACACACGTGCACACCCACACACTCACACGCACACACGCGCACGCTCACACGCAACGCTCACACATGTACTCACTAATATAATCTACCTACTCCACTCACTCATTCTCGCCCATTCTTTGAAAAGACGTAGTAGTGTTATCGCTGTCTGTAGTTGGAAAACATAATATTTTCCATTATAATATTTGCCATATAATATATAATATTTGCCATTATAAGATCTTTTATATATATTTACCGTCTTGTAAACAATTACAGTATAAGTGTGGTGATAGTACCCAAGTGTAGTTTTCAATTTGTAAGCATATATCGAGTAGTGTTGGAAGACGTTTTATTATTTGAACCTGAATATCAGTACCTGCACGTATAATGCTAATCAAAAAGTTATTTACATAATATTTTCTATCCTTAATCTGTCGGTAGTACGTAGCCAGTTGGTGATTTTTTGTTTGTAAGTGGAAAGTGTACAGTTGAAGTCTTTAAGATGATCAGGAATATTAGTTAAGAGAGTGTGTGATATATAGTAAGAGTTTGTGATTGAAAATGTTTTGACTAGTCGTGGATGTCGAATACCTGCGGTGGTAGAGTTTCTCGTCAAATGCGTGTGTACAGTATTTTCGAAAATGTTATTTTTGTTTTTGAATATGTAGGAAAGCATAACCCTAATAAAAAGTTGCCTAATGTCTAAAACGTTCATTTCTGTGTACAACGCATCTGAGGGATACCGCCGACACCTTCCGAGTGCCGTCTTCAAAATGGTCCTCTGTGTAACAAATAATGGATTGAGAGTAGTTTGAAAGGCAGCTCCCAAACAATTATACCACCCTCCAGAATCGACTGTACATAAGCACAATATGCCATGCGAATTTCTTTTAAAGTCAAAATTTCCCTTAATTGGTAAAAAGCAAATAATAATTTACGTAGCTTGTTATTTATGTAAGTTATTTGAGGTTTCCATGATAAACTTTTATCAAAAACTACTCCCAAATACTTGTATGTGTCAACTCTCTCTATACTCGCACAATGACAATTATTGTTTGCATGATTACCGCAGGAGTGCAATTTTATTCCATTAATTTTTGCACCTGCACTCTGCCTGAGTGAGATTGGCATGAATTTCGTTTTTGTTACATTTAAGGTCAGCAAATTTTGATCAAACCATTTTTAACCCTTGATAAGTCCCTCGCCACTAATTCAAAAACATCGTCCCAACTATCTCCCTGAAAAAATATAGCGGTGTCATCGGCGAATAGGAACAGTTGACCTGACAAATTGATTTTTGAAATATTATTTATGTATACTAATAAAAGGATAGGCCCTAACGTACTACCTTGTACAACCCCATAGTCTACAGCCCTCGTTTCACTATTTACCCCATTTATAGTTGTGAATTGTTCACGGTTTTCTAAATATGATTTGAACCAGTTATGAGAATTACCTGTAACCCCAACGCACCTTAGTTTTTCAAGTAATTTTGAACGATCTACTGTGTCAAATGCTTTGGCTAAATCTAAAAAAACAACCAAACATTTTTTACTATTACTTATAGCCTTATTTATTTCTTTGTTAAGATTGAAAAGAGCATCATTGATAAAAAATTATTCTTTGACTTTCTAAAAACGTATTGGCATTCAGAAAAAAAATTATTCGCCTCTAAATAATTAGTAAATTGTAAATTGAATTTTCGAAAAAACACTGAGAAGGCTAATAGGGGCGGAAGTTTGATTTAATCTTGAAATCTCCAGATTTGTGTAGAGGAATAACTTTAGCTGGCTTGAAGGCATCGGGGAACCGCCCAGAGCGTATGCTGCAGTTAATTATAATAGTTAATTATATGCCTTTTAACGTGTAGCATTCATCGAAATTTATTAGTACCTCGTTCTCTATGGTGTGCGTTGTCATTGGTCTGTTTTTGTTATGATGGGCAACATCAAATCTGTGTTTGGCAATTTGGATCCCGAGTGGTATGATAGTCTGTCCCATGTAATCTTTAGAGCAGTATTTGCAGGTCAGTTTGCATGACGCTACACGTTTTGCAGTCAATGTTCCCTTGGTTGGGATAAGTTACCTCTTCACTGTTGTGCTGTTAGAGAAGGAGTAAGAGTCAAGTATCACCTTACATATACCACATTAAAACAAACTCTTTTAGTTACTTGCGTACAAGAATTTTCACAAATAAACTGATTTATAATTTTAAAGTTGTGCCTATTAGTAATTTTTTTCACGGACTGTGGTCGAATACTCAACTATGGGTCATCCACTTGCCAGTAGACCAACAAAACAAATTTCAATCACTTCCATTTTTATTTTTTTTATTTTTATTTTAATAATTTTCAGTTTTAAGTTAAATATAAGCTTTGTATAGACCCGGATAGTAAAAAGAATTTAGTAAATTATAAAAATAATTACCAGCGTGAAAATTAGATATTCTAATACATATCACTCAGTCGCTTTTAAATGATTGTGGTAGATTAAAATGTTGTTCTTTCTTGCACTCACTTTACTATCGTTATTAATAAGGAGAACTACAATATTTTAACATTTCACTCTAAATGTTTGGCTTCAGTTCACTAACTCTTTGTCTTTTTCTATTTATTCTGTGCTTTGTGGGTTTTTCAATAATTGGTTAACAGTTCATAAAATCTTTTCATCGAAGAAATTTAACTTCATCTAAATCTTATAATGAATCTTTGTCGGAAAATTATTACTTTGAAAAATCATTGTATCAACTCAGTCCGTGTTAGGACCCGTCGCATTGCAGTAAAGGATGATCTGGTGCGGACTGCTAGGCACCAACATCGCCATTCATTAATCTGACGTGTCGTTGGCCCCGCTGTGATTTTGTCGATATTTCTGCGTTGTGATGGGCTTGAATGCCACATTGTCATGCATTAGTCTGACGTGTGGCTTGCACCCCCATGATTTTGTCAATATTTTTGCGTTGTGATGGGCTTGAATGCCACATTGTCATGCATTAGTCTGACTTGTGGCTAGCACCTATGTGATTTTGCCAATATTTCTGCGTTGTGATGGGCTTTGAATGCCACATTGTCATGCATTAGTGTGACGTGTGGCTAGCACCGTCATGGTTTTGTCGATATAATAGTGTTGTGATGGGCTTTGAATGCCACATTTTCATGCATTAGTCTGACGTGTGGCTAGCACCGTCATGGTTTTGTCGATATAATAGTGTTGTGATGGGCTTTGAATGCCACATTTTCATGCATTAGTCTGACGTGTGGCTAGCACCGTCATGGTTTTGTCGATATAATAGTGTTGTGATGGGCTTTGAATGCCACATTGTCATGCATTAGTGTGACGTGTGGCTAGCACCGTCATGGTTTTGTCGATATAATAGTGTTGTGATGGGCTTTGAATGCCACATTGTCATGCATTAGTCTGACGTGTGGCTAGCACCGGCATGGTTTTATCGATATAATAGTGTTGTGATGGGCTTTGAGTGCCACATTGTCATGCATTAGTGTGACGTGTGGCTAGCACCGTCATGGTTTTGTCGATATAATAGTGTTGTGATGGGCTTTGAATGCCACATTTTCATGCATTAGTCTGACGTGTGGCTAGCACCGTCATGGTTTTGTCGATATAATAGTGTTGTGATGGGCTTTGAGTGCCACATTGTCATGCATTAATGTGACGTGTGGCTAGCACCGTCATGGTTTTGTCGATATAATAGTGTTGTGATGGGCTTTGAATGCCACATTGTCATGCATTAATGTGACGTGTGGCTAGCACCGTCATGGTTTTGTCGATATAATAGTGTTGTGATGGGCTTTGAATGCCACATTTTCATGCATTAGTCTGACGTGTGGCTAGCACCGTCATGGTTTTGTCGATATAATAGTGTTGTGATGGGCTTTGAATGCCACATTGTCATGCATTAGTGTGACGTGTGGCTAGCACCGTCATGGTTTTGTCAATATTTTTGCGTTGTGATGGGCTTGAATGCCACATTGTCATGCATTAGTGTGACGTGTGGCTAGCACCGTCATGGTTTTGTCGATATAATAGTGTTGTGATGGGCTTTGAATGCCACATTTTCATGCATTAGTCTGACGTGTGGCTAGCACCGTCATGGTTTTGTCGATATAATAGTGTTGTGATGGGCTTTGAATGCCACATTGTCATGCATTAGTGTGACGTGTGGCTAGCACCGTCATGGTTTTGTCGATATAATAGTGTTGTGATGGGCTTTGAATGCCACATTGTCATGCATTAGTGTGACGTGTGGCTAGCACCGTCATGGTTTTGTCGATATAATAGTGTTGTGATGGGCTTTGAGTGCCACATTGTCATGCATTAGTGTGACGTGTGGCTAGCACCGTCATGGTTTTGTCGATATAATAGTGTTGTGATGGGCTTTGAATGCCACATTTTCATGCATTAGTGTGACGTGTGGCTAGCACCGTCATGGTTTTGTCGATATAATAGTGTTGTGATGGGCTTTGAATGCCACATTTTCATGCATTAGTCTGACGTGTGGCTAGCACCGTCATGGTTTTGTCAATATTTTTGCGTTGTGATGGGCTTGAATGCCACATTGTCATGCATTAGTGTGACGCGTGGCTCTGACCGTCATGATCTTGTCGATATAATAGTGTTGTGATGGGCTTTGAATGCCACATTGTCATGCATTAGTCTGACGTGTGGCTAGCACCGTCATGGTTTTGTCGATATAATAGTGTTGTGATGGGCTTTGAGTGCCACATTGTCATGCATTAGTGTGACGTGTGGCTAGCACCGTCATGGTTTTGTCGATATAATAGTGTTGTGATGGGCTTTGAATGCCACATTTTCATGCATTAGTGTGACGTGTGGCTAGCACCGTCATGGTTTTGTCGATATAATAGTGTTGTGATGGGCTTTGAATGCCACATTGTCATGCATTAGTCTGACGTGTGGCTTGCACCCCCATGATTTTGTCAATATTTTTGCGTTGTGATGGGCTTGAATGCCACATTGTCACGCATTAGTCTGACTTGTGGCTAGCACCTATGTGATTTTGCCAATATTTCTGCGTTGTGATGGGCTTTGAATGATACATTTTCATGCATTAGTGTGACGTGTGGCTAGCACCGTCATGGTTTTGTCGATATAATAGTGTTGTTATGGGCTTTGAATGCCACATTTTCATGCATTAGTCTGACGTGTGGCTAGCACCGTCATGGTTTTGTCGATATAATAGTGTTGTGATGGGCTTTGAATGCCACATTGTCATGCATTAGTGTGACGCGTGGCTAGCACCGTCATGATTTTGTCGATATAATAGTGTTGTGATGGGCTTTGAATGCCACATTGTCATGCATTAGTGTGACGCGTGGCTAGCACCGTCATGATTTTGTCGATATAATAGTGTTGTGATGGGCTTTGAATGCCACATTTTCATGCATTAGTGTGACGCGTGGCTAGCACCGTCATGATTGTGTCGATATAATAGTGTTGTGATGGGCTTTGAAAGCCACATTTTCATGCATTAGTGTGACGCGTGGCTAGCACCGTCATGATTTTGTCGATATAATAGTGTT
Source organism: Neoaliturus tenellus (assembly GCA_030545055.2). Taxonomy (NCBI): domain Eukaryota; kingdom Metazoa; phylum Arthropoda; class Insecta; order Hemiptera; family Cicadellidae; genus Neoaliturus; species Neoaliturus tenellus. Next base: position 2,456,918 of record CM061533.1, read on the forward strand.
GTGATGGGCTTTGAATGCCACATTTTCATGCATTTGTGTGACGTGTGGCTAGCACCGTCATGGTTTTGTCGATATAATAGTGTTGTGATGGGCTTTGAATGCCACATTTTCATGCATTAGTGTGACGTGTGGCTAGCACCGTCATGGTTTTGTCGATATAATAGTGTTGTGATGGGCTTTGAGTGCCACATTTTCATGCATTAGTCTGACGTGTGGCTAGCACCGTCATGGTTTTGTCGATATAATAGTGTTGTGATGGGCTTTGAATACATTATTGTCATGCATTAGTCTGATGCGTGGCTAGCACCGTCATGATTTTTTTCGATATAATAGTGTTGTGATGGGCTTTGAATGCCACATTGTCATGCATTAGTCTGACGTGTGGCTAGCACCGTCATGGTTTTGTCGATATAATAGTGTTGTGATGGGCTTTGAATACAACATTGTCATGCATTAGTCTGATGCGTGGCTAGCACCGTCATGATTTTTTTCGATATAATAGTGTTGTGATGGGCTTTGAGTGCCACATTTTCATGCATTAGTCTGACGTGTGGCTAGCACCGTCATGATTTTTTTCGATATAATAGTGTTGTGATGGGCTTTGAATGCCACATTGTCATGCATTAGTCTGATGCGTGGCTAGCACCGTCATGATTTTTTTCGATATAATAGTGTTGTGATGGGCTTTGAATGCCACATTTTCATGCATTAGTCTGACGTGTGGCTAGCACCGTCATGGTTTTGTCGATATAATAGTGTTGTGATGGGCTTTGAATACAACATTGTCATGCATTAGTCTGATGCGTGGCTAGCACCGTCATGATTTTTTTCGATATAATAGTGTTGTGATGGGCTTTGAATGCCACATTGTCATGCATTAGTCTGACGTGTGGCTAGCACCGTCATGATTTTTTTTTATATTATTGGGTTGTGATGGGCTTTGAATACAACATTGTCATGCATTAGTCTGATGCGTGGCTAGCACCGTCATGATTTTTTTCGATATAATAGTGTTGTGATGGGCTTTGAGTGCCACATTTTCATGCATTAGTCTGACGTGTGGCTAGCACCGTCATGATTTTTTTTTATATTATTGGGTTGTGATGGGCTTTGAATACAACATTGTCATGCATTAGTCTGATGCGTGGCTAGCACCGTCATGATTTTTTTCGATATAATAGTGTTGTGATGGGCTTTGAATGCCACATTGTCATGCATTAGTCTGATTCGTGGCTAGCACCGTCATGATTTTTTCGATATTATAGGGTTGTGATGGGCTTTGAATGCCACATTGCTATGCATTAGTCTGACGTGTGGCTAGCACCCCCATGATTTTGTCAATATTTAATAAAATAATGAAATAATGAATTTATTTCCCCAATATAAAACAAAAATACAACTTGTTAGTAGACTAGGAAATTAACTGGCCACCATATCCAGTAACTGTGGCCAGTGAACATACAATACTTATCAACTAAACAATAATGGTCAAGTCTTATCAGCCTTCCAGTATCTTATCATTAATTACTGCCGCTGCCTGTAGCGATTACCTAAAACAATCTTTTTATTTGATGGGAAACATTAAGCTATAAACCAATTCGTACAACATTATGAGTTTTACTAAAGATAATAAAAATAAGAACATAACAACATAACTTAATCTCACCTTAATTTAATCACTGTAAAATATTTCTTAATAACCAAGTGTCATTGATATTAAACAACCAACATTTTACTTTTTTACAAAATAATTTCAAAGAGACACAATTTTTTATTTCTATTGGAAGTTTATTAAAAATAAAAGGTCCTAAAAAGTTAAATGAATGCTTAAAAATTTTCTTTGTTGACTTTTGGTGTTTTAAATAATTTCTTGTCTACACTTCTTGTGTTATAATACATATTAACAGTTCCGTTATTCCCACTTTTTAGATAAAATATACGTAAAACTTTAAAGACAAACATGTTTTGGATAGGCATAATGTTTAACTGGGCATAAAGAGGAAGAGAACTGTCTCTTAATCTTTTTCTTAATATTATCCTCAAAAAATGATTTTGAGTTATTCTTAATCTATTTATAAATGTTTTAAATGTTCCACCCCAACATATTAGACCATACTGTAACCGTGAGTTGATTAATGCAAAATAAAGAGATTTTAATAAAGATACATCACAGAGGTTTCTTAGAAAATAAAATGTTCTGATCGAATTTTTGATTTTACTGTGCAGAATTTGAATATGCTTCTCCCAAGTCATTTTTTCATCAAACGTCAAACCCAGATATTTAAATGATTTGACTTTTTCGAGTTTCTCACAGGTACAATTATTAATTCTTTTACATTTTTGACTGTGATAAATAATTGGAGATGCAAAATCAAAATCCCGAAAATCAAAATTTATATACTTTGTTTTGCTAGCGTTAACTTGCATTTTATTCTTATAACACCAATCTTGCAAAATTTTCAGGTCGTTCATGATCATCATTTGTAAATTGATTTTGTTTTTGTGGGAATAAAGAAAACCAATATCATCTGCAAATGCTTGGATTTGGCCCTGAAAATTATTTTTTAGCAAATCATTTATAAAAACTAAAAAGAGGGTACCAGAGGTCACGGAGCCCTGCGGCAAGCCAACGGTAACAGGCAGCGGCGCACTGAGGCGACCGCCGACCCGCACTTGCTGCTCTCTGTCAGACAGGAAGCTGCGGAACCATCGGAGCGCCACACCCCTAACCCCCGCCGCCTCCAACTTATAAAGCAGAATTTCATGGTTAACCATGTCAAACGCCTTAGCAAAGTCAACAAAGAGGCCAGTTGTTTTATTACTATTATTAAGACTTTCATATTCTGTTAACCATTATTTTCTCTAATACTTTAGAGAATATTGAAAGTAGGCTGATAGGCCTTATGTTGGTTAATTTGATTGAATTTGATTTCTTAAAAATCGGTGTGACAATACTGAGTTTTAACATATTTGGAAATATTCCTTGCATTAAACTTAAATTAAAAATATGAGTCAAAACAGGTGCAATGAACTGTGAAATATTTTTAACAAAAGACACATTAAATCTGTCAAATCCTGAGGATTTTTTGTTTTTCAGACCTTTTATTACATCTAAAACTTCAAATTCTGAGGTTGGTTGTATAAAAAATGATTGGCACTGATGCTGAAGACCCAGCTCGGCTTGCGTGGTGACATTGTTATCTGGTTGTACAATGTTCATAAGATAATAATTAACTTTATCAGCAACACTTTGGGGGTCACATTCTATGGTGCCATTCTCTAACTCCACTTTATCAAAAATCTTATTACGATGAACGCCAGTTAAACTATTAATAATCGCCCACTGCTTAGCCGGGTCTCCATCAACACTACGAATCAAATTGGAATAATACAGATTTTTTATTGAATCTATTTCAAGTTTTAATTTATTATAAAATGACTTGTAATAATTGTGTAAAGCTATGTCATACGGCCTTTTTTTAGTTAGTGAGAAAAGTTTTTTTCTTTTTTCAATTTTACGCAAAAGCCCTGTAGTAATCCAAGGACTTATTGATTTCGCTTTTGCTAATTTTTTACTAGTTTTAGTGGTCTTTGAACAATTGTTTACAATATTCTCCAACATACAATGGAACTTTTCATAACAAAAGTTAACATTATCTGAGATAAAAACTTCGTTCCAATCCGTTGCTTGAAGACTATCTCTAATTTTACTGAGATCCAAAAACGTATTACTACATGATGAAGCTTTATCATTTATGTCAAAAAGAGAATTTTCAACTCTGAGCCCTATTAAACAATGATCTGTAATATTTAAAACAAAAAGTGCACAGTTGAAGTTACCTATTTGTCTATGTTTAATGAATATGTGGTCAATGAGCGTTTTAGAATTAGGTGTGATTCTAGTAGGTTGATTTACCAGTTAGGACAGTCTTGTCAAAAGTTACAGAAACCGGTCGAATAGAAAAGGATAAAATAGGAGGTCGCCAATCCAAAGTGATAGAGGGAAAAAAATAATCGACAAATCATAGGTGCAAATATTAAAAAGATTCCAACATGTTGAGTCCCACTACTGCAGGGCCAGCAGTAGCAGGAATTTCTTACATCAAGACTTATCTCCTCACAAAATGCACGACATATTTAAGATTGAATATAAGTATAAACTAATAGAAGATTTGCCAAGTATTTACACCAATAGACGGATATTTTCCCAAAAATATTATCATGTTCACTCTGCATGACTTTTAGAACAGGCAATGAGTCAGTAAAAGCAAATTTAATAGAACAATATAATAAACACAAAAGAAAAAGAAACCGTTCGGAAGATAACAGATGCAAAGAAGAATCAAAACACGACAAAACAAAAGCAACAGCTTCTTTTGTCTTACAGCAAGTCATACATTTACTAAGGAGATAACATCATCATTTGGATTTTTAGGGGCCTTTGCCCCTACAAGCCCCTAGTTATTACTAAATTACCTAAGTATAAAAGTAACAAAAATGATGAAAAATACTATTAGTTACTACTTAGTTGTATTAGTATTACTTATTAGTTGTTAGTACCCTCCAATTACTAAGGAGGGTGCACAAAAGGCGACTTGTTGTCTTCAATCTAACTGTTAACGATATCGGAAACAAAGATGTAATGTGTTTTACATGGGGTGAAACACACAGAAAAAGACAATCGAGTGAAATAGCTATGGCCGTCTTTAAAGCTCTTCAAACTTTTGACAAAAATTGTGGAAAAAAATGAAGCTTGATTCTGATGGATGCCACAGCTAAAATAAGAACTCAATAATACTAGCAATGATGTTTTATTATATTTCAAAGAGTGCAAACATTGAAGCAATATACCTTAGATTTGGCTAGGCTTACCATGGGCAAAATAAAGGAGATTCTTGCAACTCAGCTATTTATTTTGCTGTTAAACAAGCTGGAGATATTTTTATTCCATACAAGCTCCATACAATTTTCAGACTTGTCAGAAGAGATAACCCTCACTAAGTTTATGAATTAGACTATACTGATTTCCTAATCTTTCTCAGGAATTGAGGATCCTCCAAGAGCAAGAAGTTCAAGACGCTCCATTTGACCAGTCATTCGATTGGCAAAACATAAAATGTTCTTCACACAATTACCACATAACTAATTAAAAATGTGTACATTGTGACAAAAAATACAATAAGACACTCCCATATTTTGAAAACGCTGCTGTGATTTGTGAGAGCCTTAATATTGAATTTAAGACTGAAACAAAAGACGAACGTTTTTTATCTATTGCTATATTTTATTAGTAATCTTAAAGTAAGACATTTTTAGTATAACCCGAGTGACAATTTATGTGATAGCTTTTACTTCATTTTATATCTAAAAAACTCACATCTACTCTTTTCTTTAAAAACCAAAATATTAATTTTATTTCTTTCATTACAAAAGCCATTATTATTATTTTTAGTTAAAATGAATAGTATTTTTCATCATTTTTGTTACTTTTATACTTAGGTAATTTAGTAATAACTAGGGGCTTGTAGGGGCAAAGGCCCCTAAAAATCCAAATGATGATGTTATCTCCAAAAATAAATTTCAATTCATAACCTAGTTGCACAGTTACTATATTTATTCTCAAGCTGTAATGTGAACTTACACTGTTGGATTTTCTTATAATATAATTTTTTCTTTACGAAACTTATTTTGTGGAAAAAATAAAATTTTTCGCACTATTTGACTGCTGGACGCAATAAAATTAGTTTTGCCTTAAACATGTACACATGAGTTTGTAACTAAGTAAATACAATAGTTCAATACAACATGACAAAATGGTTACTATCCCATTAAAACTGTATACACTACAGCATCTAGGACCCCTGTGGCCCCCACTCCCCCACACTCGCCCTGTCTTTCGTCCCCTTTCGTAATCCGTGCTTCCTGTACCCCATATGACCCCGTGGCCCGAGTACCCCCCAAGCCCCCGAACCCCTGTGCCCCCATTCTCCTGACCACATGTCCGCCGTTCTTCCCCGAGGCCCCCGTAACCTCTATGTTCCCCCATTCCTCCCCCGTACATCCCATGCCCAACCAACCACCGTGCCACCGACGTATTTAGTGCCAATTGTGCCCTATGCCAATGCCACCGTGCCTCCCATACCTAAGTGCACCCATGTCCACCGTTCCTCCACGTGCTTCCTATGTTCCCTAACGCCTCCCCCGTTCTCCTCCTTCCTGTGCCCCCTATGCCCCCGTGGCCCAAGTACCCCATGCCCCGTACCCCCGTGCCCCCATGCCTCTATGCTCATATGCCTCTGTGCCCCCCATTCTCCCAAGCTCACACGCCCATTGATCACATGCCCATTCCTCCCCTGTACCCCCTATACCCAGCTATCCCCCGTGCCACCGACTTCTCTAGTGCGCCTTGTGCCAACATGCCCATACCCCCGTGTCTCCCATATCCTCGTGCCAACATGCCCATACCCCCGTGTCTCCCATATCCCCCCGATGCCCCCCCCCCGCCTCCTGTTCCCCGATGCCTCCTGTTTCTGCCCGTGCACCTATTTCCCCCAAAGCCTCCCCCATGCCCCATCTCATGACCCGTGCTTTCTGTATCGCCTATGCCTCTGTGACCCCCATTATCCTGTGCTCACATGTCCGCCGTTCTTCATCGATGTCCCCGTGCTCTCTATGTCCCCCATTCATTCCCTTTGCCCTCTAAGTCCCCCAAGTCTCCCCCATCCCCCCTCTCGTGACCCGTGCTTCCTATACCCCCTATGATGGCCACCATTCCTCACAATGCCTTTCATATCCCCGTTCCCTGTTGCCTGTCCTTCCTCCCCCATGTCCCCTAGGTCCCCCCAAGCCTCCTCTGCCCCCTCTCGTGGCCTGTGTTTCCTGTACCCCTTATGCCTCAGTAGTGGGAAAAAGCCACTTCTAAACCGGAAGTGACGTCAGCTGCCAGGGCAGCTGCAGGGGTCAGATGGTGTCAGCTGCCAGGGCAGCTGCAGGGTGCAGATGGCGAGAGCATATGCCCTGAATTTGAAGTAGAATTGGGCATGAATTAAGAGTTAATTCAAAACTGAAATTTAACAGTTATAACTGGGGCTTGGAAAGTATGTCAAGGTCATCCAGAGTAAGTTTTAAAAAAGCCTATCCAACTACCACCAGAAATAGTTCAAAGTTGAACTAGTTGGTGATAGTGGGATAGGTTGAAGTAACTTTTGAATTTTATTTGTGAACATACAATTAATGTGCAACAGCAGAGTTTAAACAAGTTGAACTTTTGTGATGAACTACAGAGTTGTAAATGCAAACACCAACGACGATGAGAAGGTAAACGCAGAGTCCCCAGATGATGTATTTGAAAAGCTTGAACAAACGTAACATTTCGAGTTGGTTTTCCCGTTCCATTTCCAATCGTTTAATTTCCAATTTCAATTTATCCTCTTCCATTCTAGTTATGAAGGGAACTTCATCCATCATATCCATCATGATTTTGTAGTGTTTGAAATTTTAAAACAAGTGATGTTGATAGTTCAAAAGTTGAAGACGGAATGAGAAGTGAAAGCGAGAAATGTTAGTTAAATAAAGAAGTGGTGGGGGGAACGAAGAATTACAAAGAAGTGGTGGGGGAAATATTTTGCTGTTCATTATTACCATCAGTAGTGTCAGATGGTGCAGGAGTTAGATTTAGTAAACTGTCTTCGTCCGAACTTTCAATCTTATCACAAATAGGACAATCGTATGTTATTTCCAAATTCATTTTGATGGTTGTAAAATTATCTACAAGTTCTTGTAAAATATTAAAAATGTCTTGTAACTCTTCTTTAGAGTTTATTTCAAAACTAGAATTCATTCGGGTCAATGGAGAGTTGTTCATTATTGGAGAGTCGGTGATGGAATGAGGATCGGCGCATAGGGAGGGGGCTTATATAATGGTGACCTTGAGCAGGCGTCTAGGGAGGGGGGCTGTCTAGGGAGGGGGCTTTTATATAGGGAACCTTGAGCTTATGATTGAATAAAACGTTTAGTTCTTCTTCTCCATCTTTTAATTCAATTATTTGAACCGAAGTAGTTGTTTCATCTTCTTCACTTGATGAAGAAAACAATTCACCAGGATTTAAATATTGAACTACAATTCTGAACCATCTTATAGGATATTCGTCAATGACAGAAAGTAAGTTTTGAAACAATTCTTCCATCTCCTCCCTGTCAGTTATTATATGTTCAAATTTGATAAATTTGTTTTCCATGTTGTTAGTTAGAGTGTTGGAAGTGGAATGATTTAATATTATATAAAAATTAGAACTAGTGGTGGGGGAAATCTCAAGGTCATCCAAATGAAGTTTTAAAAAAGAGTGTAAAACTGAAATTACACATTTGATGGTTCTACAGGATCGGAATACCAATCTGATCTGTATTTACATCTTTTTATCATATGTGTACAAAAATCATCTTGATGAGAATTGGTGCGTTGACAATGAGCAAGATCTAGAGGGTGAAATTTGAAACATCTTTGAGGACAACATGTATGAAAATATCTTGATTTGTAAAATTTGAAAGTTCGCAATTCCGGTGGTGGTAGTTGTTTTGTTTTGCATTTGCAATAACAAGATCCGAAGAATTCACATTTAGTACAAGCTAACCCATCCACCATCATTGGTCCTAAATCTGTACACTGTTGTTCACAACAGTAACGAGGTTTGTACTTGTATTTTTGCTCTTCCATGTTGACGCTGCGGAGTCCAGTGAAAGAATAAGAGTGTATAGTGTTGAATAGTGAGTTTTATGTACTGTGAAAAGTGGTGGGGGTAATTTCAAGGTCATCCAAATGGAGTTTTAAAAAATTATACCTTACAAGTGTAAGGATTATTAAAATTTAGGAAGTTTGTTTCTCTTTGTTTTCTTCAGACTTTTTCTCTCTCTCCGCCTTAGCCATAGCAACAAGTTCTTCTGTTGATAATGGATGTACTTCAGGAAATTTTAAAATTAATTTAGCTTGATATCCTTCTTTAGTTAATACATCTAAATCTTGGGTCATTTGTTCAATGGTGTTGTAGTCTTTTCCATAGATTTTTCCATCAAGTTGAATCATCATTCTGTACAACATTTTCTTAAATAGGTCTTGTCGTGGTGAGAGCTGAGAAGCAAATGATTATTTATACAAGTATCACATCCTTTTTATTAACTCATATTGATCATGTGATTCTTTAGTTGTAGTTTTGTCTGTCAAAAGTTATTCAACATTGGTAATACTTTTGGAACTTGATGTTATGTTGACCAGTTGGCGATGAAGAAGTTGTAGGTTGTGTAGAAATAAATATTTCATCATCGCAATATTTTGTTTTAGTGAACATCCTTGTATTAGTAGCACTAACATCAACAGTTAAGTGATAACCACCGGTAAGTAAAACTCGCATTTCGTTGGTTAAATCTTCGAGTTGTTCAAAAGTTGTTATGGTGTTAGTATCGTAAGATGCACACTTGACCTTTAGGGACATGTTGCAGTTTTATATTCAGGGATTAAGAGCGAGATGTGTACGGTATGAAAGGTAGCAGTAGACTGATGAATTTTGCAAGTACATTTCCCCTTTTATAATTATACAAAATTGGGTCAAGGTCATCCTGTGGAATTTTTAAAAAAAGCAACATATTGTAATGTACAAAGACATTACAATATGTTGCTTTTTTTATTTTTATTTTTTTTTTGTTTTATATTATATTTATTGAAAAAAACAAATACAAAGAAATATTTACAATGTTATGTACAAATTAATCAGTAGTAGGTGTTACATGAATTGTAAGTTCAGTAGAGTTGTTTCCACTGGGTCCATGTGATACCAAATAGAGTGTGCCGGGTTGAATTATACGAAGATCTTCATTTTGAAGTAGTTGTACGAAGCGCTTTGGTAAGAAGATCTGAAATTTTGCTTCATCACCAATTGTATAAGGTGCCTCGCTCAAAGTGCAATTTATAGCATCACCTACTGAAGTTTCCATTTTCTTAATAGTATGAATGATGTAGTGTTTTTCTTCTTTTAGTTCAGAACATTTCTTCGTAGGTAGAATTGATGATTTAGAATGAGCGTTGAACTGATCAACTAAACTTTGAAGTAAGTTCTGTGATGCCATATTGATGTTGTTGTTAATCTTCTTGTTAATAAGAATGTCCGTCGGAGATGTTGTCTCTTCGGAGGTTTGAGTAATACTCATGCTGTGTCATGGTAGCGCTCTCACTTTTATAATCGACACTACCCCCACCACTGACACTACCCCCACCAGTTTGTTGAAGGAAATTATTCAAGCGGTAGGCATTCTTTAAAGCGCACTGCGACCTTCGATGTTTAAAACTTTTTGATGAAATACAAAGTTCGTTGAAGTAGCATTGGAAATCTTTATCAATTATTGCATTAATCACTTCGTTGCTTGTAAATGATTGTATCCAATTTGCTTTTTCCAATCCCCTTGTGTAGATAATTTTAAACTCTTTGCAATAATGATTCATAATGTGCGGCATCATGTTATAATTAATGAAACCTTCATCCCATCTTAAGTTGTGAAAATGTTTGTTCAACCATTTGTTTGTAACTTTCGCTTTAGTTGTTAGTCTATTAAATGGTACTGGAGGTTTGAACAAATAATGATAAACTACTGATGTGTTCATGTCCAAGATTACTAATTCTTTAATAATAAAATTACCATCATTTCCTCGGAAAGCTTGAAATTCAATTATACCTCTTTTAACTTCCATTATATGTGGCGCATTAGAAAACGAAACCCGTTTATTCATGATGAAGTCTTACTAACAACTGACTTAAAAATTGAATGAGCCGATGTTTATAACAGACAGGATTGTTCTTCTTCTTTCACTTCTTGTGCCACTTCATCAATATTAAAATTGGTGTGATAGTTGTTTAATTGTCTCCACATTTCAACTTCTTGAGGTATTCTATTAAAGATTGAAGTATCCACGGGACCGTATAAAATTGGAACAAAAGGTTTTTTGTCCAATGTATCAATTAGATAGTCTTTAATTATTGCACTTGAAAATATTAGTTGTTTCAAATATCTGGTGACGGGACCGGTAGTACAACTTAAAGTATAAAATTCTTCTTTAGTGAAATATAATTTAACATTATGTGTAGTTAAATCTCTGAAGCGAACAATTTGTCCTCCACGATGTTTTACTATATCAACTTCAATATTTGATTCCAATAAACTTAATCTTGTTCTTCTTCCAAATGTGTTGTTACTTAAATAGCACTCCAAAAGATGTAAATGTTTCATGAGAGATTCCCAAGTAGTTTCACTGAAAGTAACCATTTTGTTTCCATGATTTAAAATAACAATTGGTGAATAATCCATTGATTTTAAAATTCCAACTGATATACTTTTTGTCATGCATGAAGAAATTGGGTAGATAATCCGAAGAAATACTTCTGTTAAAATATTGGTTGTAATGTTAACTTCAACCTTCTTCCTTTTTACTTCTTTTTCAGCTTTTTCTTCTTCTCTCTTCTTATGTTTGTTGAATTTTAGGAACTCGTCCATTTCACGTTCAACTTGTTTTTCTATATCTGAACTATTATCATCCATTAGAGGTGTATTTTCTTCTCCGTTAGTAGAATTCATCTTGCGAATGATGTTTCCCATACGACGGTTGAAGATAGAATGAAGTTTCTACTAATTATTTTCTCGCTTTTATATTTTTCGTAAATCCTTGAAATTTATACAATTACATAATTGTTTGTTTTCAACTTGTCTTTCACAAATGAAATTCTAACCTCAAAAATTAAAGCAGATAATTCTAACCTCAAAAATTTGCAGTTGTTGTACAATTCTTCTTAAAGTACATTCTTCACAATTCCGGTCAGCGGTGTGTAAGTAACTATTTTATCATGTAGAATTAGACAGTATGCCGAAGTTCCATCCGCTACTGGTTCTTCAAATTCCATTTCAATTTTTATATCCACACTTGATGATTTTACCGATTCATTTTGTTTTGAACAATCGATTACAATTATTGGAGCCTTGGAATAATACTGGTCAGGTGATAATAGTGGTGTATTAGTCTTTCCATAATATGATGATTGAAATCTTGCATACATATCGTATAAAATGGAAAAACGTTTTTTGCTGAACATGACATTCAAATTGTCATAGGGAAAGAATTGAGAGTTTAGGAAAACTTTACAATTCTTTATTTTACAGTGATCAAATTGACCAGCATTTGCAGTGATAACATCTTTTCGCTTAGTTTGAAAACCGAGTATTATGTACCTTGCTCGTTCCAAGTAAGTTGATGTCTTGACGGTCCATGTTTGTCTTTCTGTCTGAGGTAGTGTAGGGTATTCATGAAATTCCCAACTTCGGAATGGCATCACAATATCACGGTCAGATTTTAACTTTCTCAATAATAGGATTCTATGTTCATCGGCCAATCTTACATGAGGTACTCTCCAAACAACTTTATCCAACTGTAGTTGCCATTCCAGTTTATCTTCCGTAGTTGCAGGGTCTGCAAGTATTAAGTCCTTATTAGTTGAAGATCTGAGTAATACTAATTCTTGTTTGACATTTATTATTACCCGTTTGTAATCTTCAGCGAATCCCAAAAGCAATCGTAAAGGTACATGAAAATCAAAGTGACCATTGGAAGCTGGTGTTATAGTGTCTTTATCGGGGGCAACCCATCCGGCAGTGACTATTGAATTCTTCTCATGCGGTGTTAATGATGTTAATCCTTTCAATGTCGTTGTTAAACCAACCTTTTTTGTTGAATCAACCGTCACCCCTGATATTTCATATCTTATTTCATCAAAAAGATATGCCATCGGGTTATTTATAAAAGGAACTGTTGAAGCAGTTTTTCCATCCAATTTTAATACCCGTCCTTCGATGTACAAGTAACTTTCACACGGTAAAGTGTAAATATCTTGTTGTTGAATGGGGATCCTTATTTCATCGTTATTGTTTAATTTTGATGAAGTGTAAGGGTTGTGCGTGTGATATTCCTTCTCCCATAGTGTTTCGTCGAACGTTGGTCCTTGAGATATATCCAGGATATCCATCGCTGTTAAGTTTCAATCCAATCTTCTGTAGAAAACGAATGTTTTCTGATGTTAACTCTTCCAATGTCGAGGAGCTACTGAGCTCCCGACTCTTCCGTTGCGGTTTAAATGATAATCCCATGTTGACTTTTATGTTGCTGCTCTGATGTGTATCCGTATAGTAATTGTTTCTCCTCTAAAGTCAACACTATGACCGTCTTGATCCAATATGTTCAGTACGATGTCTGAAATGAAACTGGTGTTTAACGGTAGGTATATCAAGTTTTGTGGCTTTTCAACAATTTTAAAACCGGGAGCCACTGTTGGATAAAATGTATGTAAAATATGTTGATTAACTCCATCTCTATACGATCCGTGTATAATGTTGCACGTGACATCAATACTATTTACTTTCAATATTGTTACAGTTGAATCACCTGAATGAGTAGTTCCAGGAGTTAAGATTTTCTTTTTTGTATCTGTAAATCCAAGTAAACTGCCAATCGACTGTTCCAAGCTGACATCAATATAATATTTTGAAGTTATTTCTGCTTTTAAAGTATTATTGTTTCCTTTAACGGTGATATTGTCTTCTCCGAGTTGTTTCTGTAATAATTGGTTTATATCATCAATTTCATAAGCTCCAGTAGGAAATGTAATTATTTTCAATTCTGAGTATTTTCCTGCAGCATCCTTAGTTTCATAATAATGTAGTAAATTGTTTTTTCCTTCTGTAACATTAGGAATTGAATTGTAGGTAGTCAAATCAAGTAATGCCGCTTCCCATAATCTTTCCTTGGATAGACGCAATGCTGGGAACAGCGTACTTTTCAATGTGGATGAATTTCCACTCAGTGACACTGTATACGATGACATCTTAAAGCTGACTGACACTCTTCGCTAGAAACTCCAAACATAAATGCCCACATATTTCAGTATTGTTAGGTTGTTCTCTTTTGTAATTGTAAAAAATGTTTTTGGAGTTTCGAAAATAATGTTGCAGTTCTTTTGGCGGTGGTAGATTGCCAAAACTGTCAAAGTAGTAAATGGTTTGTCCGAGTTTTTTATAGCATACCCAATGAGTGCCTGGACCATAGGTGGAATCCAAATTTACTATTCCAGTTTCATTTTTCCATATTTTAGTTGGTAATGCATCTTTCATAAAAACTCCTCGAAAGAATGGTATTTTCAAACATTTTACATAATCATTTAACTGATGATTTGTTAAGGCTTTATTTGGAATTATCAATTGATTCTTCTTATTTAGTACACACGGTATGGTCTTAGGTATAAACCTGCTCCGTTTTTTACCATTTGCCAAACAGAAGTCTTCTTTACATTTGCCTTATGAGTTCTACGACGTCCTTTTTTAATGTTTCCACCTCTTTTGGGAGCGCCTCTCTTTGCAGGTCTTCCTCTGCGACGTCTTCCACCACCTAACTTTGCTTTTGTCTTCATGGCTGTAGTTACTGCCCAAGCTGCTGCTTTTTCTGCAATATTTGCGTCACTTGATTTTACTCTTTGCCAAGCTTTTTCCGCTAGAATTTTATCTGCTATTGATCTATTTGTTGAATCTTTATACTTTGAATATGCTATATCGTGTTCTTTGCAAGCTTGATCTAATTTATTAATTCCAGGATCTCCTCTTGCTAAACGTTTTGCCAACTTAGTTCCAGGTCCACAATATTGATAACCTCCGGGCAGATGTAATTCGTATGGTAAAGCGTCTATTGCTCGATTTACAACAGCACCAATAGGTATCCGTCTAAGCAGGGATAACGCAGTTGAAGTTATACCACGTCCTCTCTTGTTGCTGTCTTGATGATGACTGAGTGATACGGCCTTCATTATGTAGTCTTATATAAACTGGTGTGTTTACTCCACAAGATACATTACATAAATGAATAAGTTATGTATAATTTTTTATATTTAAACACTTAGTTATTCAAATTAATTATATACTGATTTATAATTCTATTTTTAATCCAAGCTTCTCGTTCATCGGGTTGAATCATCACATGATTCGTTGTACTAGCTATATGATTATGGGTATCAATAAGTAAATTGCCCACTATTCTTATTAAACAATCTAAATTTACAGCATCTTTTGGATGTTGAGGATCATGTAATTGCATAATACGTTTATCATTACATGTGTAAGCTGTTGAATCACTTTTTGATGTTTTTATGACTTGTCCAATAGTAGCAGCATCATTTGAATCTTCGCCTGGTAAAATATTAATTATTTTCTTCATCTTTGCATCATATTTGGTCCCAAAGTGTTTATCCCAAGTTATTGTTTGTTTCATTGTAACACAATCATTTGCTTCGTAACCAGGATAAATATCTTTTATTCTTCTATTACGACCATTGTATGTACCTAATGTACCACCAGTAGCAATTAATGTTTGCACCATTAGAGGTACATCTGTATCTTTTATACCAAATCTTCCATTTGTTATTGTTTTACGTCCTGCATCCCATTCATCATTATTTCCTTGCATTAAATTAAACTTTTCATTTCCATGTATAAATTTATCTCCCCGCTTTAACACGGCATCTTCATGTTTTACAAAATTGGATGTTTCCTTTTTTAATTCTTTAGATAATTGTTCTATAGTAACAGCATCTTTTGGTTGAGAACCAAACTTTACATTTGTCAATGTTTTACCATGACAATCGATTTCATTAACATCTTGTAAAATACAGTTGTCCTTGATGTATTTTAGGTTTACAGCATCACCGTCTTCCTTTGGGTATCCAATGTCATTTATAATAAATTTATAAAAAGAATATCCATGTTCAGTTTTTTCCGGTATTATAGAATGTAAATATTCTTTATTAACTGAATCTTTATCATTTTTGGGATTTCCCACGTTGGTTATTCTATAATTTCCAGCATCATATGTTTGTCCATCTTTTAAGTTGTTACCCCATTGCAATTTTAAAGTATTTGAAAGTTCAGATGATAAGTACTCTTTAGTAATTGCATCAGAACCTTCAGTTGGTTTACCAACATTAATTAATCTATGTGATTCAACATCATAAGTATTCTTATGTAATTTTAATGATGTTGAAGTAGCTTCTTTTACTGTCTTCAAATTTGCTCCATCAGTATCTTCTTCTGGATCTTTAACTAGTTTTAAACGTTTATTACTTATGCTATAGTCACCTTCAGGTGTTTGCGGTAATCCACTTCTTTTTCTGTCTTCTCCAACTTGCACTCCTAAAGCGGAGTACCGTCCGAACTTGTCGACGCTCATGTTAGAACTGATACGTCTTATGCTTGCACCTCTTTTATATCCACGGACAATTATACGACTATACCGCGATTCCTAAGTTCATCAACTAGAGCCACCCATTCATTATTCAAACCTGTATGACCGGCTTCCATGGCTTCATGCAATAGTCTCATTCTATCAACCAATTTATTGATATCATTGTAGTAAATCACATTCGTATTGTATAGATTTTTCATCAATCCTTTACCAGATGTTGAAGTATCTCCTTTACTCTTTTTACCATGTTGTTCAAGAAGTGATAAATCCATAAGTGATAAAGATTTTCTTTTCAGTGGTTGTCTCACCGCTGGTGCAGTACGTAATGTTGGCAATTTTCGTGGAGGAAACAACTTTTTTATAACGATGTTATATTTTGTTGCACGTGAACGATTAATCATTGCATCCTTTGAGTAGTTTCTTTTATGAGCGTTAGTATTTTGTAGAATCTCCTTAAAAACACTTAAATCTTTGGATGAATATCTTAGTGGTATGTTTTTAAAAATTAATTCATATAATCCTTTTGTTCCTTTATATCTATGCTCA
Source organism: Neoaliturus tenellus (assembly GCA_030545055.2). Taxonomy (NCBI): domain Eukaryota; kingdom Metazoa; phylum Arthropoda; class Insecta; order Hemiptera; family Cicadellidae; genus Neoaliturus; species Neoaliturus tenellus. The sequence goes on from CM061533.1 coordinate 2,473,776, forward strand.
CCAATAATGATGTAATCGTCTTGTGTTATTTCAAGCTTTGAATCGCCAATCTTCAATTCATTCCCATCAATTCTTGCTCCGTATACGTGTGATCTACTCAAATTCGGGTTTGATTTCATGTCATGTAGCATTTTCATTATATATTTTCTTCCAAGAGGTCCATGTTGTAATATATCGCTACTCAATTGAGTTAAATTTGGAATAGATTGTTCTGCTTCTGGTATTGGCTGTTCTTCTTCCTTTTCAACAATTGGTTCTTCTTCTTCTTTTGTTTCTTCTTGCTCACTAGCACTTGTATATGAATCATCATCTTCTTCTTTTTTTAATGCTTGTACTTCTTGTTTAGAAACTGGTAGTAAAACATCTCCTTCATAATGAGGTTTACCAATAGTTTCTGATATCTGTTTTAAAGGTTCCGTAATAGGTTTAAATGTAGTCTCTAGAAATTCTTCTCTTTCACTTAAACCCATCCTCAATGCACGATTCTTCATCCTAATAGAATCACTGAGTGATTTTATTTCTTTCAATAGTTTTTCTTGATTCACCATGTTTACACTGTGAAGTTCAACGTGTAACTAGATGTAGCATCGGTAGTTCAACGCATAAATACAAATTTATCCAACCCTATACGATATCTACCATTTTTAATATCTTCTTCCTTCATAATAACGAGAAAGCTATATTTCTCATTCCATGCTTTGCCACACATCTCTTTAAATTTTTCAAATGGCATATCCGCATTTACATGATCATTATATATATGCTTTAAATTTGTTTCATCTTGCTTGAAGATGATCAACATATTTGCATTGTCTCTTATAAGTTGTTTTGGAATTTTACTGTATGTTTGACCAATATAAATGCTATCAATATTATGATGTCTTCCCATAGCAAAATAATTCCTTATTGTGTCATGATTTTCACAAGAAACATCGTCAAATATAAAAATAGAAAATGGTTTTGCTTCATTCGGTTGCATAATTGTTTCACTGGCATTAAACTTGTAAAAATTCACTTCAGGTACACTTGCAAGTACTTTATCCAATAATTGATATTTTGGTTGTTGCAATGATTTTGAAAAAATGTATATATTATTAAAACGCAATCCTTTAGGATTAGTTATAAGGTTAAAAACAACATTAGTTTTTCCACAATTTGAAGGACCAGTTATTAGACATCTTATCGTATTTGGTAGTAATTCACCATGTTTTCCATGATTTAACTTATCATTGTCAACTGTCAATTCATCAATGTTATTGATATTAAATCGATCTTTTTGTTGTACAATCTCCATCTTGTATAAAGGTTAAACACACAATGAGCTATTAAACAACTATACTAAGTCTTTTGAAGGAATCCAAGAGTCTTCACTTTTATCAAACCCTAACCACCGGACTTTAACCATATCCTTTTTCCTTTGTAAAATCTTCTCGACAAGATATACATCACCAACTGTTGATTTCAACAATTCGTGTCCGTAGAATCCACCTTGAAGTAATTCACCCTTGTTATCCTTTAATAAATAGGTTTCAGGTATAGTTGGTTGCACTTTATAAATTGTAAATACTTCATTAGTCCAATTTGGTAGATATCTTTTACTAAATACACCTTTGTATTTGCTTATACGAACTTTATCGTTGACCTTGAACTTCTTTGGTTGCAATTTTTCTAATTTCGGTGTTGTATTATTTTTAATGCGTTGTAATACAATTTTCGCATTAGCACTGTTTACCTGGATAGGTTTCATTCCAATGGTACGATGATATTTGTTGTTATACTGTTTTATAAGTTGTGGTAATATGTCATACCACACATATGATCCTCGTTTTGAAAATTGTTTATACATCGCACCTTTCAATGTTCTATTGAATCTTTCAATTATTGAAGCTTTAACTTCAGAATTTGTAGAATAATGATTTATTTGATATTTCTTCATCAAAGCTCTAAAGTCTTTATTAAAATATTCTTTTCCATCATCGGTCTGTAGATGTTTAATTTTAAATTTATTTCTTTGTATTGTGGTTTCCATAGCTTTTGTAACACTTTTACCAGTCTTATCCTTCAATGGTAAAGCGTCAGCTATTTTAGTAAAACAGTCTATAATTGTTAAAATATATTTAAATCCTTTGTTTAATTTACTGTGCGGTATCATTTCAATGAGATCAGCTTGATAAAGATCATTCATCCCTTTAATGATTGTACTTCTTCTTGGAAATCTTCTTCTTGCTGGTTTATGTAGTTCATTTACAATCTTGTCCTTCACACTTTCCCCATCTTCAGATGTTGCTTGTACACCGCATGTAAAAATACTGATCCATAAAATAGTTTATTCTCATTTATATAGTTTGAATATAGGTCAAGGCCAATTCATATTAGTGTAAAAAAGAGGGAACATGGCATTGGGCTTGCCATGTCCCCTCTTCTTTACGGAAAGGAAAAAGGAAGAAGGTAGAGGACGAAGAATAGGTTTACTGGTCGATAGGGTTTAGAGAGTAGTGGCCGAATGGTAAAGTATTAATTTTATCTTCTAAAATATGGCGCTTGTCATCTTTGTAGCTTAATGCCCACTTTGTTTGTTTGACACTAAATAGTTGATGATTATAACTTCTAATAGTGTTGAACGTTGCAGTTGTTTCAACATTTTCAAACAAACATCTTTTATAATGTTCAAACTGTACGTTCTTCTTCAGGAAAGAAGTTTTTATTCCTTTGGCCTTCTTCGTGACTTGATGTTCGTTCCTCTCGTTTATGTACAGTTGAAATGAATACAGTTTGGACATTAATGCTACAATTTCCATCATCGGCACACCATTTGTTTCATCTTTAAATTTTCCCAATACTTTCTTATTTCTGTCATAGTCGTAATTTGGATGATCCTTAGGATAATCGGAAAAGTCGAAATCATCTTTATATATAAAGGTGCGTAGATCTTCATACATGTCATTTGTTTTAATCCAGTAAATTAGTGCATCCGTGTCCATATATGCAATACCAATGTTCTCTCTTCCATAATAGTTAACCATCTTCTTATAATGAAACTCGTACATATGTGTTTTTGAAATATCCAAGATTGACATTCCAAGATACAAAGGACGATCCATTGTAACTGACTTCTTGTTCATGGAAATAACAACTAGATTTTCATTAATAATTATAGATGAACCAAAGTTTGGTTGTTGCACCAATTTCTGTAATTTTACTGGATCAGTTACCAATTTGATATCCTTATGTTTCCTTTTGTTTTCCAAAGTTTTGCCAAATATTGCGTTATTCATTAATTTGAAAAAATCTTTTTGAAAACTTGATGTAGCGGTGGCTCTTCTTCTTGTGTTGTTGTCGATGTAAGGTTTTAACCAACAAGATTGAGAAAATTGTAGTACTCGATTAATTTTTGTAATTCTCAATCCTAAGTCTAAAGCTTGTTGTATCATCCAGTAGTGTCCAACATATCGAGACTTGTCGGTTAAAGTCATCATTAATTTTGGCCATCTTCCAGTAGGGGAAATTTCAGTCTTAGGAAGAAGTGGTAAATCATAATGTTGATCATGAAGATGTTCAGGATATTCAAAATTAACATCAAAAATGTAACCAGTTTCACCATGCTTCGGTATATCCATTATGTTTCCAATCGATTCTGGATCTATCCATTTAAAATTATCATATGGAAGGGGATTCGACATTGCCCATCCGTATAAGTTATTTGCATCAAAATAACCCAGGAATGTTGTTGGTTTTGATGCATCATAATCGGGCAGATACTTGTTGTTCGCCTTGAAATGTCGTGTAACGCTTTGCGTCAATCCCCCTCGAACTCCTGACTCTAACATCATAACCATATCTATATCAGTAAGAAGTTGTATTTTACAATTTGTTTCTTTCAACATAGCTTGCCATGCTAATCCAGGTGAAGTGTACGAATGAAGAGGGTCCAATCCATATGCTGCAAAACATGTATTTCTAAATTCTTCCATTATATCACATAGTAAAGTTACATCCAATTTAACATAAAAATCTGAATATTCTCCCAATGTTCTAAATCCTAAATCGTTCCATACTTTACATGCATGATCATAGTCCTCTTGAGATATGTCCATGTCATAAAGTTTACTTTTGAATTCTTCTTTAGCCGGAAGTGATGTTTCATTAAATCTTTCTAAACTGTCTATGTAATCATATGGAAACACACCTTTCCGAAGTACCAAATCCAGTTTGTCGTTATTTACAATCTTCTTTGTTTCGATGAAATCTTGTTTCCTTAAATTTTCTGAAAGTTTGGACAAACTCGACGGCATAAATCTGTAGGAGTCCAAGAATCTTAGTTTCATGTTTCCAACTTCTTTGGAAAAACTTATGAACTTCTCTGAAGTTTCAGCTAACACATCGATTTTACCGTCGTCTCTTCCTAGTTCAGGTATTATAAAATGAGCATCGTACCCACTGAGGTTATGCAGAACCACAGGAATAAATAGTGGTAAACGATAGCTTAAGTTGCATTTATTACAAGCAGCACCCCTGTAATAACCTGTGAGGTGATCATGATCTTTAACTTTATAATTCTCAATAGTAAAATCATTTTTGCATAAGAAACATCGAGTTGCATTTTCATGTTGAATTTCTTCTTCTTCCTCCATCGGTTTCATTGGTACAATATTTGTATATAATCTTTGTGCATTTCCAGCTATTGAATATAAGTGATCAAGAAATATTTTTTCTACATTTTCACCACGATATATTAGAGGTTCTGAAGTTAATCCATATCTGTTTAAATGTTCTTCTGATAATGTTGATTTAACCATTAAACAAAAACTGTTTGGTTTGTGCATTTGATACTTGACACTTTTTCTAGCTTCACAATTTTCATCTTCAACAGGAACAAGTGTTGATTCAAAGTCCGCATACACAACTAGAGGAATACGGTACTGATGATGAACCTTTTCAAATGTAACAAATGCTCTGCTTTCCGAAGGTAAAATAATCTTTGCTTCATAATTATTGTTACATAATCTTTTGTGCTCTTGTAACCATTCTCTTGAGTGTAGCCCATCTCGTTTAAAATTGAAACATCTCTTGCAAATTAACTTTCTGTGTCGATCTTTAGAAAGCTGCTTATTAACAAGACGATCAAATTGCTTTATGTACACATAGTGAGACACATCTCCTCGCGTTAGTAGTAGTAAATCCGTATGATCTGGTAGCTCTTCTTTTGCAATACGTAAAGGATACACTTTGTTTGAACTATCTAATGCAAAAACATTGATAGACGTACCAGGATTTTTCTTCTCAAATTTTGATATATCTTTCAGTGATACAGGATAAGTGATTCCTTGAAAATTGTATCTAAATCTTTGATTTTCATATTCTTGGTTAGGTCTATTCACATGAAGTGGTGGTACAAATTTAGCTGTCATTGCATAACGAAAACATTCATTGTCTTCATTTTTAACATTAACACAAGATTTTGTATTTTCAATTCTTTTTGGTAAAGGAATGTAACTAGATCCCATTAGTCCCATATCCATGTTTGTGAACTCTTATATCTAATACTTCAATACTTGTAAGACTCCATCCGGATCCTCTTCCTTCGTGTTCCTGAATTTTTGTTAATATTTCTTCTATACAATTTTCTATTATTGAATCAATGTTTGAACTTTCCATAATGGTTCGGTTTTTTGTTATGAATCCTCTTGGTGATAATTCTTCTTGTACATTTATAAACATAGCTTCTAGTAGTAAACCAAATTTAAGAAAGTTTAATCTTTTCAATTCTTCTTTTAAAATTTTACTTACGATTGGTTTTGCTTCTCTAATAAATTCTTCTAGCTTCAAGTTTTCATTTTGAATCTTATGATGCATTACTACTTTACCGGGTAATGCAAATACTTGTAGATTCGGTAAAGTAGTTGAAGATGTTGCTGTTATTTCATCTTGTTCTTCTTGTTGTTCTTGTTCTTGTTCTTGTTCTTGTTCTTGTTCTTCTTGTTGTTCTTGTTCTTGTTGTTCTTGTTTTTCTTCTGGGTTGTTGTGAATTAGTTCTTTATGACAGTCTAATAGAATTTCATCGTGAAACGATTCCGAACATTTATCGCAACGATACATGTTGAGATGTTTACTCTTCGAAATTTTGCCAAGAAATGAAATAGGCTCTCGCGTTCCTCCTTTTATAACGGTCCCCCCACCACTATTTCATCTTCTTCACTATACAAGGAAATCAAACTTTTTAAATAAAAATATTAACCTTCAACAAACTAATTGTTCATTCGTGTTCTTTATTCCCATTGGAGTTTTAGTATATACTTCTTTATATTCAAGCTTTAACTAACTTTCCCCCACCCAACTAATTTTAGTTACTTTTAAAACCAAACACCTGCCCTCCAAACATCTATTAGGACAGATGTTATGGGACAGATGTTGAAAGAACAAATGTTAGGGTGGAAATGGCTAGAGCACAGGCACTTGGTTAAACTAAATTTGCACATAAATTAACTAGAGTTGAACTAAAAATTCGCATAAATTAAAAGTTAGTTCAAAACTAAAATTCGACAGTGTTAAGAAACTCTAACATTTGAACAAGAATAAACATTAGTTCAAAACTGAAATTCAACAGTGTTAACCAAATTCTAACAGTCGAACAAATAGGTCAAGGTAATCCAATTTTAACGCGAGAACGAGGAATAGAGCACTAAGTGGCATGTTAGTCCATTACCACAAAGTGATCTATTCCTCGCTCTCTATTCTACATCTACTTTTTTCAGTTTACTTATTTATATTAAAATGTTCAAATTTTACTATGTAGAATGTCCATTCTTTCTCTTCAACTCTTCGATTGTTTTTAGCAATTGTAACAAATATTCGTTAGTTTTCACCAAAGTCTTTAGTTTGCTACATCCAATTTTAATGGAAGGTATTATAAGTTGTAATTTTATAAGTTCAATCTTTTCTTTCTTGCGAATTTCTTTCTTTATTATATTATTCCTTATTTTTGCTGAAGATTTAAACTCCATGTTGTTTCTGCTAAAGCCACAATAATAATAAAAGTCTCTTGAAACAACCTGCATTTATACACATTCCCCCACCACTTTATAATCCCCACTCCTTTCCCCCTCTTCTTTATATGTGGAAGGAAGTATTATAATTAGATTCCTAATATTTCTTTTCCTTCTTCACTACGTGGGGGAAGGGTAATTTGTTATTACACTAGTTGTGCAAGAAAATAGCCGCCAGTGTCCACACCTTGTTCGTAGCACTCCATCATAGATTGTGCCCACTGCAACATGCGGTCTCTGTCATTTGGTGTGACAAGGAAAGAATGACTATCACCATACAATATAAAAGAGTCAATTCGTACATAACATCCTGAGTCCAACCATTTATTAGCTTCAGCCATAAACTTTTCTATTGTATCAAATGGAAATTGTGGATCAATTGCTATGACTTTACGTTCTTCACTAAGTTCAACAGTATAATCATCATCGTCCTCATCATCTTCACTTTCACTGTCGTTACTTAAAGTGTCTTCAGATTGTTCAAAAACATCAGAAATTTCAGAAAAATTAAAATTTTCATTCAGATGAGGAGGCATTTTGAAGCAAGAAATATTATAAACAGCAGAGACGAAACGACAAGAGCGGCGTGTAGAAGAAAAATGAAGGGGTGACCAACGCTCGCTCCGCTTTTATAATAGTATGCAAATGAGGGGTAGGTGCTGACCATGACCAGTCATCGACCCAAAGGAGTGGGGGAAGTACTTTTCTTACTACTTGGATGGAAGTAGGTTAGTAGGTCACGAGACTTAGAGTGTTAAAAAATAATGGGGGAGAAACACGACGCTATAACGCGTTGTGTTTCTCCCCCAGTATTTTTTTAAGCAATAATTTGGAAAAAGCTATGTGAATTTACTTGCTACGCCCCCACCTTGTAATACCATCCAGTTTGTGTCTGAGGAGATAGTCTTTAGAGTCTAACTCATAAACGGATTTCTCTTTGCGCAAGGATTCAATCACTTTAATATTATATCTTACGCCGTTACAAGTTGCCAAAATGTGTTCGTTGTCAATAACACTTTCAAAAAAATAGACACAACCTCTCTTAAGCCTATTTCCTTTCACACCAATAATTTTGGATTGGTATTCAACAGTGGGGGTTTCTGTCACTTGTAGTTCAGAAATGTGTTTTACGACATGTACACGGCAAACTTTCGTTTTTTACACATTTCCTCCCACAAGGTGATCCTTTCTTAATTCCCCTAGTAAGCATTTCAGGGCAAGTAGTGGGACGGCTAAATGCCCTACGACGCTGTTCTTGTAATAATTGAAATTGCTCTGAAGGAGCGGGTTTAGGAGTAGGTTTAGGAGTAAGTTTAGGAGCTGGTTTAGAAGCTGGTTTAGGAGCTGATTTAGGAAATGATTTAGTAGCAGGTTGAGAGGATTCAGTTTTGTAATAGGTATGATCTTCAGGTGTACTAAGTGGTGGGGTAGGAGGCAATGGTGATAGTGGGATAATGGGTGTGCTTAGACGATGAACAATGGTTTCAACGGAAGGGGTATTAGGATGGTGGTGAACTGGCTTCTGCGGTGGCGGCATAGTAGTTGATGGTGGTGCGGAGTCCTTTGAAGGCGAAGGCGGTGAAAAAATACTACGAAGTCTAGAAGTGTTAGTTGGCGGAAGAATAGCTCCAGAAGTTGAAGGTTGAGATGCAAGTCGATTCTTGTAGCAATCAGGAAGGTTTTTGAGGCGAAGAGTTTTCTTAGGTGCAGGAACAGCCGTAGTAGAAATAGAAGTCGAAGTAGAAGTTAAAGTAGAAGTTGTAGTTGGCAGAGATAACATGGTTGTGGCTCCAAGTTCGCAGCGTAACGTCTGGAATCAGAATGAAATGTTAGCCGCAGTCGGTACGTCTTTTATAACAATATGCAAATGAGAGGGGTAGCAGCTGGCCGAGACTGATTATTGACCTGGGAGGTGGGGGAAAAGGGGAAAGAGAAGGTATTTATTTAAAATAATTCGCATAACTTTTGACTAAAATAAGATAACCAAATTCTTCTTTTACCAAAATGTTTGTCTTACATAGACCTTTTCAATGATGTATCGCTTGTCCAAATCCGTCAATCCGTTATCAAGTTATAGCCATTTTAATTTTTCAGGTCATGACCGGTCGTTCACCCGTAGTGGGGGAAGGAGTGGGGGTAGGAGTGGGGGAGGGGGGGGGGGTCGACTCCATTTTTTCGGGGGGGGGAGGGGGGGGGAGGGGGGGGGGGAATCGGCTCCATTTTTTCGGGGGGGGGGGGGGGTCATTGACCCTTCCGAAAGTGGGTCAAGGTCATTCAAGATTTATAATGATCCAAGGTGATGGGAACAGTAATACTGTTCCCACCACCCTGTTTGCCTAGCGGTTCCCACTCCCAACCCACTAGTTACGTTCTGCAAGGGAGGTCCCTGGGCCGTCCGCATCAAAGCGTAACGTCCCGTCCGCATCAAAGCGTAACCATTAATTTCAGGGAAACTGGAACAGCAGGGAGGCCCTGGTCCGTCCGCATCAAAGCGTAACGTCCCGTCCGCATCAAAGCGTAACCATTAATTTCAGGGAAACTGGAACAGCTAATGCAGAAACGCAACTCTAACACCCACCCAAACTAATCCCACCCATCATATTCCTAAACAAAATGCAAAAAACCTAGTCCGCAATTTGCGGATGTCCCACCCCTTCTAAGTGAAGTTCAACTGAACTTCTGAATTTACAGTTAATCTACCCCCTAACATCTAGCTGAAAGGCAAAACAACAACATAAATTATTAATATCAACACTTAAAACTAACAACACATCATTATTAAAAACCAAATAATTCAACACAACCAAATACCATCATTATTCTTAAAATTAATACACCTTAATGCTAAACACCTCTTAAAATTAATACACCTTAATGCTAAACCCAACTTATAACTAACATCGCAATGCGCAAATTATTTCTTAAATTAAATACACCTTAAAACTAAACACACACACACACACATACCACATTGCATTAAAAAACGCAACATAGTAGAAGAAGTTCAAATATATATAGGCCTACTATATATTTGAAACCTCTTGCTGAGTCGCCAACAACCTTTCGCTATGAAAGTTTGTTGGCGACTGAAGCAAAGATATAGCTCCTATCGCTCCTCGGGTTTTCAAGGAGTGGGGGAAGTTGTTTCACTCCAGTACAGTGTTCAATCCAGTCCAATTCGCAGCAGTGTAAAAGGAAGGCGAAGGAGTGGGGAGCAGCATATGCACAGCAACGCAAAACCAAGGTTTGAGGTTAGAATTATCCATGTGCAGTAGCGCTAAAGTGAGTAATACAGGACTAGGCGCATGCGCAATAGCATAGTCACTATTCCGATCCGGAGAACTCGTTGCATGCGCAGCAGGTTTGAGGTTAGAATTATCCATGGCAGCTGCCATATTTAGTCTGGTTTCACCACATAAAGTCAACAACCGGTGGTGACCGGCCATTGACCTGGAAGAGTGGGGGAAGGAGTGGGGGAAAGAGTAGGGGAAGGGGGGGGGGCTCCATTTTTTCGGGGGGGGGGGGAAGGGGGGGGGGAAGGGGGGGGGGCTCCATTTTTTCGGGGGGGGGGAGGTCATTGACCTTTCCGGTCGGTCATTGACCCCAAGGAGTAGGGATAGACACAGAACCCTACTTCTCTTACTACTCAGGTGAAAGTCGGTCAACCAGTCATTTGCTTGCCATCTGCCGCCATCTGGCTGGAGTTATTGCCTCTATAAAGGTGGGTAGTTTATCGCGCTACAAACATTCATTGCCTCGCATCCGCTCGGTCATCATCTCTCGTTAGTTTTATGTTATGACTACTTCACTTACTAGGTTTGAGGTTAGAATTATCCATGGAATAGCCTTCGTAAATTCTAACCTATAAAATTACTACTCTGGCTTTCTGTTTCAATTTCTTTTACACTTCATTTTATATCTCAGTCTTATTTTAACTTCTGAACTTAACACATCGGTTATGATGACTGCACAATGTTTAAAATTAAAGCTTTTGCGAACACAACACATATTACGAAGTACTTCTAAACCTTCAATTTCAAAGTGTAGAACTAATTTAAATAGAGTTAGGAAGAAGTACAGTTTTAACCCATTATACTCAAAGACTTCGCAGGTTAATGTTGATGATAATGTTATTTACAACATTTTGCATTCTATGTTACAATTCAACAACTTTGAACTTGTTACACCTATCGACTGTGTTCAACAAGTTTTTTTATTTTACCCCTACTATTCCTCATATAAGCGCTGTCACCACAATTCCTACTTCATGCTCCTCTATTCTCTTCAGCTAAGCTAAGGTTTGAGGTTAGACTTATCCATGGCGGCCGCCATGTCTAGTTCAGTTTCACTACATAGAGTCGGCGACCGGTTATTGGTCTAAAGGAGTGGGGGAAGGGGTGGTGGGGAGAAGGTTGCCGTTTTATAAGCCCTCTCCCTAGGCGGCGCTTCTCATTCAATCGCCAACTTTCAAACAATAAACACCTCTCCCATGGCACGAATGAATTAATTATCCCACTATCACCAACTAGTTCAACTTTGAACTATTTCTGGTGGTAGTTGGGTAGGCTTTTTTAAAACTTACTCTGGATGACCTTGACATACTTTCCAGGCCCCCAGTTATAACTGTTGAATTTCAGTTTTGATCTTACTCTTAATTTTTGTTCAACTTTTAGAGTTTAGTTAACACAGTTGAATTTTACTTTTCAACTAACTCTTCATTCATGCCCAATTCTACTTCAAATTCAGGGCATATGCTCTCGCCATCTGCACCCTGCAGCTGCCCTGGCAACTGACACCATCTGACCCCTGCAGCTGCCCTGGCAGCTGACGTCACTTCCGGTTTAGAAGTGGCTTTTTCCCACTACTCATAAGCATTAAATATTCAACAATCATTTTTGACATCCTGCATTGGTATATTTACAAACAAGTCATAACATAAATAATTTTGATCCAAAACTTATACTTTATCATTAAAATTGGCATTGGTCAGCTCTTTCTGGACGGTTATTTGTTACTTACATTCATTTATGAGTAATGAGTAATGAGTTTGGCCATGATGTTAGTATTAATTTTTAATAGTTCAAAATGCACTTAGTGTACGGGGCGAATAAAATCTTTTTCTATTTTTTTTTCAAACAAATTATAAAACTTATTAGGTTGCTAAATTATATCATAATTTAATAAGAAATATATCATGCTTAAACTTTGGTCAAATGAATCAATTACTTTAATAAAATAAATAGAGAAATCATAGCAACGATAGTTTCACTGCAATGTATTGAATCATTGACCTACATAGGTGATTTATTTTAACCATATCAACACGGAATTGTTACGTACTGTTCTACTTGTCAATAATATTTAATTTCAATTCATTTCGTTTTGGCAAACAGTTCACAAAAAAGCCATAACTTAGATAAAAACAAAGAAAGTTTTGAATATTTATTACTAACTACATTCAATTTGATATTTAAATAATTGTTTTCTGACGCAGATAATATGATAAATTTCTATTAAATACCCAAACCTACAGTAATGTTGACAAGTCGTACAAAATAATTATAAAGAAACTAATTTAAAATCCTCTTTGCTGAATGTGTGGTATTTTTTAATGTGATATTTTATTTAAAATTACATGTATGTATTTTTTTTAATTTCGGTTTCATTTCTTAAAAAATTACGATCGAAGAAATTTTAATGCTGTATTTGTATCATCATAATAATTCTTAAACCAATGGATAAACGTCTACAGCATTTAATTTCGTCATTGTCTGTTGATAATTTTATTTATGACAATATAAGTAGTAACCTGATATATAATGATGGCATTATTTCGAATTATAATTAAAAGTCAATCATGGAGGGACATAAAACTCTTACTGTGTAAAAAGTTTTATAATCTAAAATAAAATATCTTGAACTTTATATACACAACGTATATTGCGAACCATGCATTATGGATCTACGCAATCATGATCCTTTTCTTCATTTTTCTCAGCTTGTTTGTATCGAAGGAGAAATCTATGCATTCCATTGGATAGGCGGTGTCTTGTTTCAATAAATTTTTGTTTACTAACCAATAATTGAACAGAATAAGCAATGATAGCTCCAAGCAAGTTTACCATTAGTGAGCTCAAGCCACAGAATAATTCTGTTTATATTCATTTATATTCATCAGATCTACAATAAATTCAAACCGATAATGAGATACTCTTTAGGGATTTCATAAAATTTTGTTCCAAAATAAGATGGTTTACATTTTATACAGTAGAACCTTGATAGTTCGACTCTTGATAGTTCGACACTCCTGATAGTTCGACAGGGTCCATGACAACTTAACATGTTAATAATGACCGATAGTGTCCGTGTTGGAGCCTGACAAAAGTTGAAAATTTAAACAAATTGGCGAATGATTTGAATGTTGTTTATGTTAAAGTTCAATTAGGTTATGGTTTCACTAAAATTTAGTGTTTCCTAAATTCAAATTATGATTTTTATCCCCCAAATGTTAAAATTTCCCATATAATCCCTATAGTTCGACATTTTGATAGTTCGACACTCTCTAAGTCCACAAAGTGTCGAACTATCGAGGTTCTACTATAGATGCGCAGAAAATAGTTTCTTAATTTTTTTGGAGTATTTACTATCAGCAAATGAGTTTAAATCCTACACATATATCTAAGCTTTTAACTGCATTAATTAAAAAAAACTATGTAATGTTTAATTAATTAATATAACAATTAATTAATATTCATTGAGAAATAACAACACTTTATTACTCAAATAAAGATAATAAATTTTTATTTGGACATTAAATATGTGTCACACGCAGGTTATAATATATATAGGTTATAATAGGTTATAATCTCATGTCGAAGAGATGTAGTAAGGAAGTTTCAATATTCTTGCAAAATTAATATGGTTTACATAACAACTCAAGGTAATAGTTTATTTTTACTCATCATTATTATTTTATTAATAGGTAGTTTGAAAGTGAACATTTCACAAATTGGAAGTTAATTAAATTATAGCAATGTCGATAGATAGTGCAGGAATTTCTTAAGCAAGTATCATAAGTAGTTAGGATTTTATTACTTTAATAATAAATACACAAAAAAGATATAACAATTATCATGCAATTAATATTGAAAAAAACAGACGAAGTAGAGCTAATTTTTGAAAACTTAACATATTCAGGCGGAAAATTTGTTCCAAGATTTTTTATTCTCTGATAATTATAAGTTAAACATAAGCAATAAAGCGCGAATTACAAGTTACGAACACACAAAACATTGTACTTAATTAGATAAAACAAGAAAAGGAAATTTCTTCCAAAGTATGTTAAAAAGAGTTCAACCATTGACCTAATAGCTTTAAATAATGTACTTACATTCTCTGAAAGTGAATTAAACTGGTTATCTTAACATTTAAATAAAAATAAATAATATTTTAAATATAAATTGCGTAATAAAATAAAAAAATAAAAACAAAACTGTTTAGTACTATACGCCCACATGTTTGACGTAATGCGCGATTCTTGTTACGTACAGTAAATATATTTATTTCAATCATGAATATTTGCCAAACAAGAGTCAAAGCCTGACGCGAGGACCCTGTGAGCGGAAGTGGTTGCTCACCACCAGCCGGAAGTGATAGACCAACAGGGGCCATGCGGTTTGTACCGGACCGACGCTAACGTCTTAGGCTTCTTTCAGATCAGTGCGGTCCGGCGCCGCACCGGACCGGACGAAAATGTTTTGACTGTTGGTCCTAATGGGAGCGTTCATACTCAGTATGAACGCTCCCATTAGGACCAACAGTCAAAACATTTTCGTCCGGTCCGGTGCGGCGCCGGACCGCACTGATCTGAAAGAAGCCTTAAGAGTCATCTTCACCCCTGGGCCAGTAACCCATTGTTGCGCAGTCGGCAATGTTAATCATACGGCTTTTATGCTAAAACATGGTCTTGTATTCCCCTGTTTCGGACGCCGTTTTTCAACCGATTTTCTTGAAACTTGGTAAGTGTTTAGTTGAATAGTTATATTAGGTTTCTCTTACCTCGGACTTTTGAAAATTTAACAAATATTACTCTCTGTGACGTCGCAAAGTAACTCGATTTTCCTTAGTTAATATTTCAAAATTTAGTAAAATTTTCTAAATTTCGAGGTATGAGAAACCTAATATAAGTATTCAACTAAACACTTACCAACTTTCAAGAAAATCGGTTGAAAAACGGCGTCCGAAACAGGGGAATACAAAACCATGTTTTAGCATAAAAGCCGTATGATTAACATTGCCGATTGCGCAACAATGGGCTACTAACTGGCCCAGGGGTGAAGATGACTCTTAAGAGTTCCACCAGACTTCCATACCCGCATTTCGAGTACTATGTCAACTGTAAATGTTTTGCAATTTTATTTAAAAAAATAAAATAAAAAATCATAAGTACTTTTTTTTGCATAAAGAAGCGGAGATCCGTGTCTCATGTCTTTTCTATTCTACTTCTGTAGAAATGTGCTAAGAAAATATAGGAAAATATTAAACTCTTTTGAAGTTTTCTTCAATACGAATTCCTTGTCCAGAATAATTTACAATGATAGGTCTAATGGGTGATCAAAATTAAGGCTGTTTATTTGTCATAACTTTACCTCCCTCCGTTGACGATATACACAGTTAAGATTCAAAACATCGTATTCAGTTGTATTATCTACGAATACTTCCGAAATAGTCAAGTGAATAATTGTTCTATAAACACTTAAATTAGTTTTGTAGTTACTATATAGTAAAGCGCGATCCTTTATAATACTTGCATTCGTAAATATTATTTAGTATAGGATATGAATTTAGTAAACGTAGATTGCTATATATATGCCTCCTACTGATACTGTAACAAAAATATTACTAAATATGAATTAATTTCATATATTAAATAAGTTTTTATTAATATAATAAATATTTTATTGATTAAATACAATAATATGTTATATTTTATAAATACTAACCCTACATTTTTTAATGTGTGTAAAATATGAGAATAATTATGGATTGCGTTTAGTTTTAAAACATTTAAATCGTGTTGAAGTAATCATTAACTGTTTTAATTTGACATCTAATGCATGCCACTAATGCATATATGACGGCCTTACAATAGGATTTCATTTGACACTACGGGAGGTGGCATGTTCTTGACGCTCGACACTAGGAGCTGTTAAACCTGGCAACGTGTTAGGACTATTTATGTCCCCATTTTGGCCCTCGCCCCGAATTATTATTTGATTTACCTGCATTACTTTTACAATTTTTTTCTCTCTTATACTGCCTATGCAGTATAATTTACAAACCTCGTCATAAAATGTGTTATTACTACATTGTTATTAGTTTTTGAGATCAAGTAGGCCTAATAATTATAACTAATTATTTGATTTTATTTCAAGCAATAAGTTTTAGACCTTTCCTTTTTTAAATAATGTAATTTTTTTATATGTTGTTTAAATTGAATGCATTTTATTATGTTAATAGCCTATTTAATGCCGATAAATAACCTAATTTTGTGTCTATCTACACCAGTGGCATTTTTTACGTTTTGACGGGGAACGGTCCAAACCCAGTCTGTTCCTATCTAACATCGACCAGTTGTTAGAAAGCATAATTAATAGCCCAATGAAAAATGGCAACTGGGTTCAGAATCGAACCTTCAAAAAAGCCAGTAATTTTTTTCTCAGGATCGAACCGGCAACCTTTGGACTCAAAGGCGAACACTATAACCACTCAGCTACCCAGCCAGTTAATTGTTTTAAAAAACTTTCCTCTTAACTATCACAATTGTATCAAAACCGTTTGTTAGGTTTTTGTTCAGTGAAAAGAACTATATCAAATTTGTAAGAGTAAAAAAACACAAAAAAACAATAACACAGAGAGTTTTGAATGTTGCTTTAAATTAAATTACGATAGCCTCTATGAGGTAAATAATAATCAGCTGAAAGATTTCAAAGGTTAATGTTTGTGTTACTTCAGCTTGATTGCGACCTATGCACAATGAACAGTAGTTTATTGATAGTGTGCACTCCTAATTAGTGTACTGAAACAAATGATCCATGTAGTAATTTAATAAATAATTCATATAGAGGTTAAAAAAATGTAATTATAAAGATGTTTTTAATTTATTTACTCATGCGGTACTCAATACTATAAAATGTATTACCTTTCGTTATATAATATGAAACTGGTGTTCTTCAATTTGTACGATTGTATGAGTTGTTTTCCAAAAGTATTTTAGTTTTGAGGAATTCTATTAATGTAATTATCAAGCTAAGTATCAATTATAAAATACACTTAGTCAATGAAGGTTTGTTTTAAGAAGTTAATCTAATACTCACCTAGGGTATTAATCTGTAGTGTCGGACTCCTACAACAAAATACAGTAGAATACCCACTAAAATATTCAGAATTGCATCAGTTCTGAATTTTTGGCTTCACTTTCTTCTTATGATCAGGGTTATTAACTACTGATCCATGCTGTGTCGGGAAGGATAGTGCTCCCAGCTTCTTATCGGTCGCCTGCCACTCCATCGACAACTGTTTTCGCAGGTAATTAATTCCGCCTTTTTTTGTCTCTTTTACTTCCAAGACATCTTTTTCTTTCAGTCTCCAACAACTGCTTGGTTATTTCTGGCCCACGTCTTGGGACACTGTCTTTGAAGAACCCTTCCTTTCCCTAAACAGTCAATTAGGCTAGATCTGGGTTTCTGCTTTTTTAGTATAAGAAAATACCTTTGACTCTGAGAGTTCCATGGAATCAGCACTAAAAAAGCTCCCTCTGGCGCTTTTGGGTTTGATCTTTCCTAAAATCTTCAACTGAACAAGCTGGATTCAGGTCAGGATAGTCACGTGGCAGCTACTTCTTAAAACAGGAGCAATTTATTGACCTTTTTATTGACCTGACAGCTTCGTATGACACAGTGAATGCCACAAGGCTCCTGCATAAGCTCTATAACCTTAAGAAAGAACAAAACCTAACGAGAATCGTAATATATCTGCTCCAAACATGAGACTTTCTTTTTTCCCTTAGTGGGAAAAAGTCATAGGAGGAACCAGAAAAACGGACTTACCCAGGGAAGTGTGCTAGCCCCTCTCCTGTGCAAAGTATACAACAATGACCAACCAGTTCCGGATTTTACATGAAGTTTTATATACGCCGATGGTACTGCCGTTGGGGCTCAAGAAAAGAGTTCTGAGCAAGTTGAAGGCAAACTTACAGAAGCCCTGGGTGAATAATTTTCATTTTACAAAGAGAATAACTTAAAACCTAATACAGAGAGAACTCAAGTAAACTGTTTTCTCCTCCGTAATCGGGAAGCTAGAACAAACCTTAGGGTAGTGTGGCTAGATGTACAGCTTGATCATTGGGTCTAAAATATCTGGGTGTGAAGTTGGACCGAACTCTGACATTAAAAAAATATTTCCATGAGCTAAAAGGGAAAGTGAATGATAGAAACTGTAATGTCCACAGGCTCACTGTGTCAGTATTGGGAGCACACCCAGAAGTCCTTCGCTCAACTTATTTGGATCTTTGTTTTGCTACTGGAAAATATGCAGCCCCAGTGTGGGAAAGGTCGGTTCCCTATGAGGTTGACTTAGCTTTAAATGAACGGTCCCCAACATCCGTTGCTTGAAGCCAACTCCGACTCCTGACCATCAGATGTACCCTTTGGTTGGCCTTCCCCACCCAACATTAGGAGAAAAGTAATTTCAGAAAAAAAGTGCAAACCAGGCAAATAATGGAAAAAAATCCTCCGATCAATCACTTCCTGCAGCAACACAGCTCTAATCGAGGAATGCATTCTTCTAAAGAACGAGTCCTCTGCCCACCGGAGATGAACCGTGTAGGCTCCCTCAATGGATATATTCACCCCAGAGTGGATGCGGATTTTGAGATTCATGAAAAACTTGCTAAAGGGGGTAAAATGCCATGATTTTCTTGGAAAGCCCTAAATCATCTGAGAACCGTATCAAGGTGCAGAGCCAACCTGAGGAATTGGGGCTACTTAGAAGACAACATATATGTGACTGTGGCAAACAGCAAACCCACGATCATCTGCTGAGGTGCTCAATAATGGGAGTGACCTGTTCTGTAAAATACTTAGTTTTAGCAAATAACAAAGCCAGGTATGCTGCTAATTACTGGAAGTAGTGGGGAATGGCTACAGTTGGGCCAGTTCAAGGTCATTGGTTGGAAGAGGCAGGTGTGGGGTTGGAAGTGTGGGGTGACAGTGATGGATGGGTTTGGGAAGTGGGTCAAGGTCATTTGGAGGGGGTTTTAAAAAAGTGGGAGCCTCAGGGGCTCGGTGGGAATGGGGAGGGGTGGGGCGGCGCCGGGCCGCGGGAGGTTTTAGTTTATTTTTAAAATTAAATCAAAGTCGTGTTCTTGTGCAGAGAGGTGTTGAAGTGTCGTCCACTGGTGAGGGAGTGGTAGACGCCGAAGGTGGTGGCGAAGAGAAGGTAGACGCACAACATGCACAGTACGCATTTGAACAGTTGCAGCAGGCGAACCATCCCTTGTTGATTTTCCGTTTCCAATTGCAGTCTGTTGATTTCTAGTTTGAGTCTGTCCTCTTCCAATTGTGTTTTAAGTGAAAAATCATCCATCATGTTTGTGCGCTTGTTTTAATTTTTGTTGGTGAAACGGGAGCGGTGTTGACTGTCGGAAAGTTGGCGATGAAATGAGAAACGAAGATGAGGACAGGGCATATTTACTGGAAAGTGGTGGGGGGTTAAGAAAAACAGTTGTGTGTCCGATCAAACGTCATCGTCAGCTGTTGGTGTATGTTTGGATGATGCAGGAGTGAGTTCTAGCAAACCATCTTCATCTTCACTCTTAACTCTATCGCATGTTGGACAACCGTAAGCAAGTTCCAAATTCATAGTGATGCAGTGGAATTTGTCTATAATATCTTCTAAAGTTCCCATTATATCTTTTAAATCATGTCTTGTTCTAATTACAAAAGTAGATTTCATTAGTGCTAGCGGATCGTTGTTCATCGTACGGGAGTCGGGAAACAAATGGCGAGCGTCAGTCAGCGGCTCGCTTATATGCGGGCAAGGGCGGTGGAGGGGGAAGTGGAGGGGTGGTGGCGTGGTGGGGGAAGTGGAGGGGTGGTAGCGTGGTGGGGGAAGGGTGATATACCCCCATGCGAACCGTTGGCCAGCGCATTTCGCAGCGAAACGCCGCTCGGGTAGGTAGGAGGAGGTGTACTAAGATAAGCATTAGTTGTATTTTTAAGTTAGGAATACTAATAATGTTTGTAAATTAAATATTAAATATTAAATTTATATTTAACCAGAGCTTGCATTTCTTGTTCCTCGTCGTTTAATTCAACAATTTTAACACCATTAGTTGTCTGTTCCTCTTCCTCTGCACTTTGCGACGATGAAGACATGGAGGTGGCAGAAGATGATGATGAGGATGAAAATATTTTGGTAGGATTGACGTATTGCACTGTGATGTTGATCCATCTTAAAGGATAGGTGTCAATAAGTGTAAGTAAGTTTTGGAATAGGGTTTCCATCTCTTCTCTGTCGGTAATTAAATGTTGAAAGGAAATGAATTTATCATCCATGTTGTTGTCAGTGCGAGTAATGAAATAAGAATGAGAAGCGTATTGAATGATCCGTAGAATATATGTTGTAAAAAATAAGCGGTGGGGGTAATCTCAAGGTCAATCAAATGGAGTTTTAAAAAAGGGCTGCAGTCAGTGACTACAGCTATACATCTGAAGCTTCAACAGGATCAGTAGACCAATCTGATCTGTACTTGCACGCACTTATGATACATGTACAAAAGTCGTCTTTATAATATGCATTGCACTCTCGACGATTGACAAGTTTTTCCGGATGAAATTTGATAC
This sequence comes from Neoaliturus tenellus, assembly GCA_030545055.2. Taxonomy (NCBI): domain Eukaryota; kingdom Metazoa; phylum Arthropoda; class Insecta; order Hemiptera; family Cicadellidae; genus Neoaliturus; species Neoaliturus tenellus. The sequence continues at coordinate 2,494,723 of CM061533.1, forward strand.
ACCTCTGGGTACAGCAAGTGTGGAAGTATCGTGATTTATAAATCTTGATGGTTCGCAATTCCGGTGGTGGTAGTTGCTTTGTCTTGCATTTGCAGTAACAGGATCCAAAGAATTCACACTTTGTACAAGCTAATCCGTCTACCATCCATCTTCCTAAATCGATGCATTTTTGTTCACAACAGTAGCGCGGTGCGTCCTCGTTTTTCTTCTCTTCCATGTTGGCGCTTCTAAGTGTTGGCAAGAAATGAAGTTGTATAGTGTAGGATAGCATGTTTTATAGACTAGGAAAAGTGGTGGGGGTAATCTCAAGGTCATCCAAATGGAGTTTTAAAAAAGATCATCTTACAAGTGTAAGATGTATTTATTTAAGATACTGAGTTTTCATCTTCTTTTTCTTTCTTTACATCTTGTTTGTATTTTTCTTTTTCTTCTTTAGCCATGGCGATGAGATCTTCAGTGGAGAGTGGATGTACTTCAGAAAATTTTAGAATTAATTTTGGTTGGAACCCCTCTTTAGTCAATACTTGAAGATCGGACGTCATTTGTTCTACACTTTGATAGTCTTTTCCGTAGATTTTTCCATTAAATTCAATCATCATTCTGTACAACATGGTATTAGTAGTTGTTTTGGCTGCGTCAGTTGGAGAACAAATGATGATTCTGTTAGGTTACACGGTCCTTTTATAGATGCTACAGCGACCACTTGATATTATTTAACATTAGTAATATTTCTGGAACTTAACATTACTTTGAGTAGATGGTGTTGTAGTTGAAGGTTGTGTGGAAACGAATACTTCTTCGTTGCAGAACTTCTGTTTAGGAAACATCCTCATGTTGTTAGAGTAAACATCAATATTTAAACGATAACCACCGGCAAGTAACACTCGCAGTTCATTAGTAAAATCGTCGAGTTCTTCAAAAGTTGTAATGGTGGTGGTATCATATGATGCACACTTAACCTTAAGAGACATGTTGTTATTCGTAATAACTGGAGAGCCAACAGAGATGTGTACAGCACGAAAGGTAGTCGTAGACTGATGAGATCCTCAAGAAAAATACGGCCTTTATATACCCTCGAAACTAGGTCAAGGTCATCCAAACGTGTTTTTTAAAAAAAAGCAACATATCGATAGTGCAGAAACACTATCGATATGTTGCCTTTTCTTATTTTTTTCATTTTTATTTTTTATTTATTTAAAATCAGTTACACACATGTACAACAATATATATAAACTACAGACTAGTTGCTAGTAGGCATAACATGAAGTATAAGTTCAGTAGAGTTGGTTCCGCTAGGACCGTGAGATGCCAAATAGAGTGCGCCGGGGTGAATCAGTCGTAAATCTTCATTCTGCAGCAGTTGAACGAAGCGTTTGGGAAGAAATACTTGAAATTTCGGTTCATCACCAGGTGTGTAAGGTGCTTCACTCAATGTGCAATTGATGGCGTCTCCAATTGATGTTTCCATCTTCTTAATAGTGTGAATAATGTAATGTTTTTCTTCCTTCAATTCTGAACATTTCTTTGTCGGTAGTATTGTAGATTTAGAATGTTTGTTGAATTGATCAACAAGTGACTGTAGAAAAGTTTGCGATGCCATTATTTTCTTCTTACTATTGTTCGTCTTCTTCTTCTTGTGCTTGCGCGTCAGAGGTGTTGACTCCTCGGAGGTTAGAGTAATACTCATGCATTGTCATAGTGCCGCTCTCGCTTTTATACCCATCGCTTCCCCCACCACTTTGCTGGAGATAGACATTCAAACGATATGCATTCTTTAAAGCACATTGAGACTGCCGATGTTTAAAGTTTTTAGATGCAATACAGATGTTAGCAAAGTAGCAATAAAAATCTTTCTCCATTTGCACATTTATCACTTCATGGTTTGTATATGCTTGTATCCAATTTGCTTTTTCCAATCCTCTTGTAAAAATAGTTTTGAACTCTTTGCAGAAATGATTCATAATGTGTGGCATCATATTGTAGGTTATAAAACCTTCATCCCATGTTAGATTATGAAAATGTTTCATCAACCATTTGTTTGTTACTTTAGCTTTGGTTGTTAATCTGTTGAACGGCAAAGGAGGCATGAATAAAAAATGATAAACAACAGATGTTATCATATCTAGTACCACTAACTCTTTGATTATAAAATTTCCATCATTACCACGGAATGCCTGAAACTCTATGATACCTCGCTTTACTTCCATTATTTCCGTCTTCTTAGAGAATGAAACTCGTTTATCCATGATGACGTTCAGTACACAACTGGTATGTCAATGCGGATTGACAGCCTTTTATACTCCATCATTCTTCTTCTTCTTACTTACAATATTCTTTGTCTGTTTAATTTGTTGTTGATTGTTGATTGTTGAAACATGATTCGTTTTCCTTATTTTCTTGATTTTCTTCTTCATTTAAATTAAAATTGGTTTGATTGCGGTGTAACTGTCTCCACATCTCTACTTCATGCGGTATCCTATTGAAGATTGAAGTATCTACTGGACCGTATAGGATTGGAACATATGGTTGTCTATCCAATGCATCAATTAAATAATCTTTGATAATTGTACTTGAGAATATTAGCTGTTTTAAATATCTAGTTATAGGACCAGTAGCACAAGTTAAAGCGTAAAACTCTTCTTTTGTCAAATGTATTTTTATATTATATTTAGTTAAATCTCTAAATCGAACTAGTTGTTGACCACGTTGTTTAACAATATCGATTTCAATATTTGATTCGAACAAACCTAGTTTTGTTTTTCTTCCAAACGTATTGTTACTCAAATAGCATTCCAAAAGATGTATATGTTTCATAAAAGATTCCCAAGAAGATTCAGTGAAGGTTATCATTTTAGATCCGTGATTCAAAATAACAGTTGGAGAGTAATCCAATGATTTCATTACTCCAGCAGACACAGTCTTTGTCATACAAGAAGAAATAGGATAAAATATTCTAAGAAATACCTCCATTAAGATGTTGGTAGAAATGTTATCTTCAATTTTCCTTTTCTTCGTTTCTTTTTCAACTTCCTCTTTGTCTGTCTTCTTATGTTTAAACTTGAGGAACTCTTCCATTTCCTGTTCAACTTGTCATTCTATATCCAAACTATTGTCAGCCATAAGAGGTGTAGTTTCTTCATTAGCACTTGATGTAGAAGAACTCATCTTGCGGACGATGTTACATATACGACAATCAAATATGAAATGAATTTCCAGCTCTTCTTTCTCGCTTTTATACTCGCAGATGACCTAGATATTGTTGATCTTTTGTAAAAACCTTACAAATCGTGCAGATGTTGTATTAATCCTTTTTAAAGTACATTCTTCACAATTCCTGTCAGCGGTGTGTAAGTAACTATTTTGTCATGTAGAATTAAACAGTATGCTGAAGTTCCATCTGGTATTTTATCTTCAAATTCCATTTCAATTTTTATATCTACACTTGAAGATTTCACAGATTCATTTTGTTTTGAACAATCGATTACGACAATTGGAGCTTTTGAATAAAATTGTTCTGGTGATAAAAGTGGTGTATTCGTCTTACCATAATATGACGATTGAAATCTTGCATACATGTCATATAGAATGGAATAACGTTTCTTGTCAAATGAAACATTTAAACTGTCATATGGAATGAACTGAGAGTTTAGAAAAACTTTGCAATTCTTTATCTTGCAATGGTCAAATTGACCAGCGTGCGCAGTTATAACATCTTTTCGTTTAGTCTGAAAACCGACTATTATGTACCTTGCCCGTTCTAAATAAGTAGAGGTTTTAACAGTCCATGTTTGTCTTTCTGTTTGAGGCAATATGGGGTATTCATGAAATTCCCAACTCCTAAATGGTATCACAATATCACGGTCAGATTTTAATTTTTTCAATAATAATACTCGATGTTCATCCGCCAATCTGACATGAGGTACTCTCCATACAACTTTATCCAATTGAAGTTGCCATTCCAAATCGGCATCTTTAGTTCCACTTGGCGCTTGTATTACATCCTTATTTGTTGAAGATCTGAGCAGTACCAGTTCTTGCTTTACGTTTATTATTATTCTTTTGTAATCTTCTGCGAATCCCAAAAGCAATCGTAAAGGTACATTAAAATCAAAGTAACCTTTTGAATTAGGAGTAATAGTGTCTTTATCAGGAGTCACCCATCCAGCCGAGATCAAAGAATTCTTTTCATGAGGTGTTATTGAAGTCAATCCTTTTAAAGTTGTTGATATACCAACTTTTTTTGTTGAATCAACTGTTACTCCAGATATCTCATATCTAATTTCATCAAACAGATATGCCATAGAATTATTTATAAAAGGAACAGTTGAACCAGATTTTCCATCCAATGTTGTTACTCTTCCTTCGATATATAAATAACTTTCACATGGTAATGTGTAGATATCTTGTTGTTGAATGGGAATTCTTATTTCATCATTATTATTTAATTTTGATGAAGTGTAAGGGTTGTGAGTGTGATATTCCTTCTCCCATAGGGTTTCGTCGAATGTCGGTCCTTGTGCTATATCCAGTATATCCATGGTTGGCAAGTTTTAGTCCGATCTTCTGTAGGAAGCGTATGTTGTCCGGTGTTAACTCGTCGAATGTTGAGGAGCTACTGAGCTCCCGACTCTTCCGTTGTGGTTTAAATGATAATCCCATGTTGACTTTATGTTGCCGCTCTGATATGTAACCGTATAGTTATTGTTTCTCCTCTAAAGTCAACACTAATGCCGTCTTGATCCAATATGTTCAGTACGATGTCTGAAATGAAACTGGTGTTTAACGGTAGGTATATCAGGTTTTGTGGCTTCTCAACTATTTTAAAACCAGGAGCTACTGTCGGGTAAAATGTGTGTAATATATGTTGATTTACTCCATCTCTATATGATCCGTGTATAATATTACACGTTACATCAATACTGTTCACCTTTAATATTGTTACTGTTGTATCGCCAGTATAATCATTTCCAGGAGCTAAAATTCCTTTCTTCTTTGAAAATCCAAGCAAATTGCCGATTGAGTGGTCTAAGCTAAAATCTATATAATACTTTGAAGTTATTTCTGCTTTTAATGTATTATTATTACCTTTTATAGAAATATTTTCTTCTCCAAGTTTCTTTTGTAATACTTGGTTTATATCGTCTATTTCATATGCTCCTGTAGATAATGGAATTATTTTTAATTGTGAATAATTTCCTTTTTCATCTTTACTCTCATAATAATGTAGTAAATTATTTTTTCCTTCTGTAACATTGGGAATTGAATTGTATGTAGTCAAATCCAATAATGCTGCTTCCCATAGTTTGTCCGTAGATAAACGTAATGCTGGGAAAAGTGTACTTTTCAATGTTGACGAATTTCCACTCAGCGACACTGTATACGATGACATCTTAAAGCTGACTGACGCTCTTCGCTAGGAACTCCAAACATAAATGTCCGCATATTTCCGTATTGCTAGGTTGCTCTCTTTTGTAGTTGTAGAATATATTATTGCAGTTCCGAAAATAATGTTGAAGTTCTTTTGGTGGCGGTAAATTTCCAAAACTATCAAAGTAGTAAACATTTTTTCCAAGTTTTTTATAACATACCCAATGAGTACCTGGTCCATAATTAGAGTCTAAATTTACTATTCCAGTTTCATTTTTCCACACTCTATTTGGTAATGTATCTTTCATAAAAACTCCTCTGAAGAATGGTATTTTTAAACATTTCACATATTTTGACAATTGATAGTTTGTTAATGCTTCATTTGGAATTATCAATTTATTCTTCTCATTTAATACACACGGTACGGTCTTAAGTAAAGACCCGATCCGTTTTTTACCATTGACCATATGTATGTTTTCTTGACTTTCCTTTTAGGGTTAGTGTGACGTCTTCTTTTGATGTTCCCGCCTCTTTTTGCAGCTTCTTTTTTACTAGGTTTTCTCCCGCGTCGTCTTCCACCACCAAACTTAGCTTTCGTCTTCATGGCTGTTGTCACTGCCCAAGCTGCTGCTTTTTCCGCAATACTGGCGTCACTTGATTTAACCCTTTGCCAAGCTTTTTCCGCTAGCGCTCTATCCGCTATTGATCTATTTGTTGAATCTGCAAACTTGGAATACGCTATATCGTGTTCTTTGCAAGCTTGATCTAATTTATTAATTCCAGGATCTCCTCTTGCTAAACGTTTTGCCAACTTAGTTCCGGGTCCACAATATTGATAGCCTCCGGGCAGATGAAATTCGTATGGTAAAGCGTCTATTGCTCGATTTAGAACAGCACCAACAGGAATCCGTCTTAGCAGGGATAACGCAGCTGATGTTATACCACGTCCTTTCTTGCCGCTGTCTTGACGACGACTGAGCGTTGCGGTCTTCATTATGTCGTCTTATATAACCAGCGTGTTTACTCCACGAGCTGCTTTACATAAATGAATAACACATGCACAATTTTTATATTTAAATACTTAATTATTCAAATTAATTATATACTGATTTATAATTCTATTTTTAATCCAAGCTTCTCGTTCATCGGGTTGAATCATCACATGACTCGTTGTACTAGCTATATGATTGTGGGTATCGATAAGTAAATTGCCCACTATTCTTATTAAACAGTCTAAAGTTACAGCATCTTTTGGATGTTGGGGATCGTGTAACTGCATAATACGTTTATCATTACACGTGTAAGCAGTCGAATCACTTTTCGACGTTGTTATGACTTGTCCAATAGTAGCAGCATCATTTAAATCTTCTCCTGGTAAAATATTAATTATTTTCTTCATCTTTGCATCATATTTGGTCCCAAAGTGTTTATCCCAAGTTATTGTTTGTCTCAATGTAACACAATCATCATCTTCATAACCAGGATAAATATCTTTTATTCTTCTATTACGACCATTGTATGTACCTAATGTACCACCACTCGCAATTAATGTTTGCACCATTAGAGGTACATCTGTATCTTTTATACCAAATCTTCCATTTGTTATTGTTTTATGTCCTGCATCCCATTCATCATTATTTCCTTGCATTAAATCAAACTTTTCATTTTTATGTATAAATGTATCTCCTCGCTTTAGCACGGCATCTTCATGTTTTACAAAATTTGATGTTCCCCTTTTTAATTCTTTAGATAGTTGTTCCATAGTAACAGCGTCTTTTGGTTGAGAACCGAACTTTACATTTGACAACGCTTTTCCATGACAATCAATTTCATCAGCATCTTGTAAAATACAGTTGTCCTTGATGTATTTCAGGTTTACAGCATCCCCGTCTTCCTTTGGGTACCCAATGTCATTTATAATAAATTTATAAAAAGAAAATCCGCGTTGAGTCTTTTCCGGTATTATAGAATGTAAATATTCTTTATTAACTGAATCTTTATCATTTTTTGGATTTGCCACGTTGGTTATTTTATGATTCCCCACATCATATGTCTGTCCATCTTTTAAATTATTACCCCATTGCAATTTTAAAGTATTTAAAAGTTCAGATGATAAATACTCTTTAGTAATTGCATCAGAACTGTCAGTTGGTTTACCAACATTAATTATTCTATGTGATTTAACATCATAAGTATTCTTGTTTAATTTTAATGATGTTGAAGTTGCTTCTTTTACTGTTTTTAAACTTGCTCCATCTGTATCTTCTTCAGGGTCTTTAACAAATTTTAGACGTTTGTTACTCATATCATAGTCACCTTCAGGTGTTTGCGGCAATCCACTTCTTTTTCTGTTTTCTCCTCCTTGTACTCCTATCCCGGAGTACCGTCCGAACTTGTCAACGCTCATGATTGAACTGATCCACTGTATGCTCACTGCTCTCTTATATATCCGTGATGATTTATACAATTATTCCACGATTTCGAAGTTCGTCAACCAAAGCCACCCATTCATTATTTAAACCTGTATGACCAGCTTCCATGGCTTCATGTAATAGTCTCATTCTATCAACCAATTTGTTTATATCATTATAGTAAATCACATTTGTATTATATAGGTTTTTCATTAAACCTTTACCAGATGTCGAAGTTTCTCCTTTTTTCTTTTTACCATATTCATCAATAAGTGATAAGTCCATAAGTGATAATGACTTCCTCTTAAGCGGTTTCTTCACAGCAGGTGCAGTTCGTAATGTTGGTAGTTTTTTCAGGGGAAACAATCTTTTTATTACAACTGTATATTTAGTTGCGCGTGTTCTATTTATCATTGAATCTTTGGAGTAATTCTTCTTATGAGCATTAGTATTTTGCAAAATTTCTTTAAAAGTATTTAAATCTTGAAGCGTATATCTTATAGGTATATTTTTGAAAATCAGTTCAAATAATCCTTTTGTTCCTTTATATTTATGCTCACCAATAACAATATCATCATCTTCAGTCAAATGTACTTTTGAATCTCCTATTTTTAATTCATTTCCATCAATTCTCGCACCATATACATGTGACTTGTGTAATTTTGGGTTATTTTTTATTTCATGTAACATCTTCATGATATACTTTCTTCCAAGAGGTCCTTGTTGCAATATATCACTACTTAATTTTGTTAGATTTGGAATTGATTGTTCTGCTTCAGGTATATGTTGTTCTTGTTCTTCTTCTTTTTCAACATTTATTTCTGGTTCTTCTTGTCTTGTTTCTTCTTCTTCTTTTTGAGAAACTTCACTATCACTTGTGTAAGAATCATCATCATCTTCTTCCTTTTTCAAACTCTTTACTTCAAATTTAGAAACAGGTAGCAAAACATCTCCTTCATAATGAGGTTTACCAATAGTTTCTGTTATCTGTTTTAAAGGTTCTGCAATAGGCTTAAATGTAGTCTCCAGGAATTCTTCTCTTTCATTCAAACCCATTCTTAATTCTCGATTTTTAAGTCTAATCGAGTCACTCAGTGATTTTATTTCTTTTAATAGTTTTTCTTGGTTCACCATGTTTACGCTGCGAAGACCAATCTATTACTAAACGTATCATCAATTGTTCAATCGATTAATACAAATTTATCCAACCCTATACGATATCTTCCATTTTTTATAGCTTCTTCTTTCATAATAACAAGAAATCCATATTTTTCAGCCCATGCTTTGCCACACATTTCTTTAAATTTATCAAATGACATGTCTGCATTTACATGATCATTATATATGTGCTTTAAATTTGTTTCATCTTGCTTGAAGATAATAAGTAGATTTGCATTATCTCTTATTAGTTGTTTTGGAATTTTACTGTAAGTTTGACCAATATAAATGCTATCAATATTGTAATGTCTTCCCATGGCAAAATAACTTCTAATAGTGTCGTGATTTTCACAAGATACATCATCAAATATAAATATAGAAAATGGTTTAGCCTCGTTTGGCTCCATTATAGTTTCACTAGCATTAAACTTGTAAAAATTAACTTCAGGCACACTTGCAAGTACCTTATCCAATAATTGGTATTTGGGTTGTTGCAAAGATTTGGAAAAGATGTAAATGTTGTTGAAACGTAATCCTTTAGGATTTGTTATTAAGTTAAAAACCACATTCGTCTTTCCACAATTTGACGGTCCAGTTATTAAACATCTTATTGTGTTTGGCAGTAGTTCACCATGTTTTCCATGATTTAACTTGTCGTTGTCAACTGTTAATTCATCAATATTATTAATAAAAAATCGATCCTTTTGTTGCACAATCTCCATCTTGTGTAAAGGTTAAACACATAATGAGTTCACAAATTGCTACACCAAGTCTTTTGTAGGGATCCAAGAGTCTTCACTTTTATCAAATCCCAACCAACGTACTTTAACCTTATCCTTTTTTCCTTGTAAAATTTTTTCAACAAGATATACATCGCCAACTGATGATTTTAACAGCTCGTGTCCGTAGAATCCACCTTCAAGTAATTCTCCCTTGTTGTCTTTTAATATGTAAGTTTCAGGTATTGTCGGTTGCACTTTATAGATTGTAAACACTTCATTAGTCCAGTTTGGCAGATACCTTTTACTAAATACTCCTTTATACTTACTTATACGAACTTTATCATCAACTTTAAATGTTTTAGGCTGCATTTTTTCATGTATAGGAGTTGTATTATTCCTAATACGTTTTAATACCATCTTAGCATTACCGCTATTTACTTGGTTAGGTTTCATACCAATGGTTCGATGATACTTGTTGTTATATTCTTTTATAAGTTGCGGTAAGATATCATACCAAACATATGATCCTCGTTTGGAAAATGTTTTATACATTGCTCCTTTTATTGTTCTATTGAATCTTTCTATTATTGAAGCTTTAACTTCAGAATTTGTAGAATAATGATTTATTTTATACTTCTTCATTAAAGCTGCAAAGACTTTGTTAAAATACTCTTTCCCATCATCAGTTTGTAGATGTTTGATGTTAAATTTATTTCTTTGTATAGCCGTTTCCATAGCTTTTGTAACACTTTTACCAGTCTTGTCCTTTAGCGGTAAGGCATCAGCCACTTTAGTAAAACAGTCTATAATCGCTAAAATGTATTTGAATCCTTTATTCAACTTACTATGTGGTATCATTTCAATGAGATCGGCTTGGAAAAGATCATTCATTCCTTTTATAATTGTATTTCTTCTAGGAAATTTTCTTCTTGCCGGCTTATGAAGTTCATTTACAATCTTGTTCCTTAAATCTTCCATCTTCAGTTGTGTCTTCCACACCGCTTGTAAGAGTACTGATCTCTAAAATGGTTTATCCTCTTTTATATGGTTAGATTATAGGTCAAGGCCATATTACATTGGTGTAAAAAAGAGGGAACATGACATTGGGCTTGTCATGTCCCCTCTTCTTTACGGAAAGGAAAAAGGAAGAAGGTAAAGGACGAAGAATAGGTTTACTGGTCGATAGGGTATAAGGAGTAATGTCCGAATGGTAGAGTTTTTATATTATCTTCCAGGATGTACCTCTTATCATCCTTACAACTCAAAGCCCATTTGGTTTGCTTTACACTGAAGAGACGATGGTTGAAGCTTCTTATGGTGTTAAATGTTGCTGTTGTCTCAATATTTTCAAATAAGCATCTCTTGTATTCTTCAAACTGTACATTCTTCTTCAGGTATGAGGTTTTTATACCCTTGGCCTTCTTTACGATTTCATGTTCTCTTCTTTCATTTTTGTACAGTTTAAATGAATATAGTTTAGACATTAAAGCTACAACCTCTTCCATTGGCACGCCATTTGTCTCGTCTTTGAACTTTCCTAATACCTTTTTATTTCTACCGTTGTCGTAGTTGGGATGGTTTTGTGGATAATCAGAAAAGTCAAAGTCAGTAGTATATATAAAAGTACGTAGGTCTTCATACATGTCTTCTGTTTTTATCCAATAAATAAAAGCATCTGTATCCATATATGCAATCCCGATGTTTTCTCTTCCATAAAACTTCACCATCTTGTTGTAGTGAAAGTCATACATGTGGGTTTTAGAAATATCCAAAATAGACATTCCCACATATAGAGGACGATCCATTGTTATTGAGATTTTGTTCATGGAAACAGCTACAAGATTTTTGTTGATTATTATGGACGATCCGAAGTTAGGTTTTTGTACCAGCTTTTGTAGTTTCACCGGATCACTAACTAATTTCACATTCTTATGCTTTCTTTTGTTTTCCAGTGTCTTGCCAAATATCGCATTATTCATCAATTTAAAAAAGTCCTTTTGAAAATTAGATGTAGCCGCAGTTCTTCTTTTTGTGTTATTGTCAATGTATGACTTTAACCAACAGGATTGAGAAAATTGTAAAGCTCTATTAATTTTTGTTATTCTCAATCCTAATTCTAGGGCTTGTTGTATTACCCAATAATGAGCAACATATCTTGATTTGTTGGTTAAAGTCATCATCAATTTAGGCCATCTACCAGTTGGTGATATTTCCGTCTTGGCCAGTAGAGGTAAATCATAATGGTGGTCATGCAAATGTTCAGGGTACTCGATGTCTACATCCAAAATATAACCAGTATCTCCATGTTTTGCCATGTTCATGATGTTTCCAATAGAATCACGGTCTACCTATTTAAAGTCGCCATATGGGAGAGGATTCGACATGGCCCATCCATAAAGGTTATTTGCATCAAAATAACCTAAATATGTACTTGGTTTTGATGCATCAAAATTGGGCAGATATTTGTTATTTGCCTTTACATGTCGTGTTACACTTTGAGTTAATCCTCCTCGAACACCTGATTCCAACATCAGTATCATGTCTATATCTATATGTCTATGTCTATGTCTATATCCTTCAACATTGCTTGCCAAGCTAGTCCAGGTGATGTACAAGAATGCAGAGGGTCCAGTCCATACGCCTTAAAACATGTATTTCTAAACTCTTCCATTATATCACAAAGTAAAGTTACATCTAGTTTAACATAAAAGTCCGAATATTCTCCAAGTGTTTTGAATCCTAATTCATTCCAAACTCTACACGCATGTTCATAATCTTCATGGGATATATCCGTATCGTATAGTTTACTTTTGAATTCTTCTTTTGGTGGAAGGGATGTTTCATTAAATCGTTCTAAGCTATCTATATAATCATATGGGAAAACACCTTTGCGAAGAACTAAATTAACCTTGTCATTACTTACAATCTTCTTGGTTTCTATTAAATCTTCTGTTCTCAGGTTTTCAGAAAGTTTCATTAAACTAGATGGCATAAAACGGTAAGAGTCTAAAACCGAATTTTGATATTTCCAACTTTTTTAGTAAAACTTATAAACTTCTCCATGGTTTCTGCTATGACATCAATTTCTCCATTATCTCTTCCTAATTCCGGAATGATAAAATGCGCATCATAACCACTAAGGTTATGTAATATTACAGGTATATTTGTGGGGATCTTGTAGTTGATATTGCAGCTGTTACATGCAGCACCTCTATAATACCCTGTCAGATGGTCATGATCATGAACCTTGTGATTTTCCACAGTAAATTCATTTGTACATAAATAACAATGAGTCGCATTTTCATGTTGAATCTCTTCTTCTTCATCCAAAGGTATCATCGGTATAATATCACTATACAATCTTTCAACACTTTCTGCTATTGTATACAACTGATCAAGGAATATTTTAGAAGCATTAACACCACGATAGACAATAGGTTTTGAAGTTAAATTAAATCTATTTAGATGTTCTTCAGAAAGAGTAGATTTAACCATTAAACAAAAACTGTTTGGATCATGTATCTGATACTTAACTTTTCTTTGCTACATCGCCATCATTATCTTCAATAGGAACTAGTGTAGATTCAAAATCAGCATAGATAACAATGGGAATCCGGTATTGATGGGAGATTTTTTCAAATTTTAACTCTGCCTTACTTGGACACGGTAAGATAATTTTTGCTTCATAGTTGTTGTTACATAGTTTTTTATGCTCTTGTAACCATTCGTTTCCTTGTCTTCTTTCTTCACAAAAATTAAAGCATCTTTTGCAAATTATCTTCTTATTTCTATTTTTAGATAATTGATTGCTGACAAGAGTTTCAAATTTTTAATCCATACGTAGTGGGAAACATCACCTCTTGTAAGCAGTAATAAGTCTGTATGATCTGGGAGTTCATTCTTCACCACACGCAATGGGTACACTTTATTCGAACTGTCCAAACCAAAAACATTGACAGATGTTCCAGGGTTTTGTTTTTCAAACTTTGAGATGTCCTTTAAAGCCACTGGGTAAGTCAATCCTTGGAAATTATATCGATATCTTTGTATTTCATATTCTTCATTGGGTCTTACTGCATGGTCAGGTGGTACAAATTTTGCCGTCATTGCATATCTAAAACATTCCATATCTTCATTTTGAATATTTATGCACGATTTGGTGTTTGAAATTTTCTTTGGGAGCGGAATATAACTGCTACCCCTTAATCCATACCCATGTTTATGAACTCTGATATCCATACCCTCAATACTAACCAAACTCCAACCAGATCCTCTTCCTTCATGTTCTTGAATTTTTGTTAAAATTTCTTCCAAACAATCTTCAACTATTGAATTAATATCTGAACTTGCCATTATGGTCTGGTTTTTTGTCATGAATCCTCTTGGTGACATTTCTCCTTCTACATTAGTAAACATAGCATTTAACAATATGCCAAATTTAATAAAATTTAGCCTTTTTAATTCTTCTGCGAGTGTTTTACTTACAATTCTTCTTACTTCTTTAAAAAACTGCTCCAATTCCAATTTTTCATTTTGAATTTTGTGATGCATTACTACTCTACCTTCTAAAGCATATACTCTTAAACTCGGTATTTCATTAGATGGTCCTGCTAATGGTTCTTCATGTTCTTCTTGTTGTTCTTCTTGTTGTTCTTCTTGTTGTTCTTCTCCATATAGTTTTAAATCTTCATATTCGGTTTCTGTTACATCTTTATTATTATTATGGAATAACTCTTTGTGTATTTCTAGTAGAATATTATCATGAAAAGTTTCTAAGCAAATTTCACATTGATACATCTTGTTGATGTTTACTCTTTGAAATTTAGCAGCGAAATGAAATGCTTCTCTACTGCTCCCTTTTTATAGCCTCCCAGTTGTAGTGGGGGGACGGTAAGATTTTTAGTAAGATGTTAAAAATAGTAGGTTAAGACTAAAGCTGAAAAGTAATGATTAAAGCCTATATTTTCTTCCAATTGCAAATACTCCACATATGCCTCTGCCCATAGCCATAACAGATCACTGTTACGCCAATATACACCAAAGGTGGGTCTATCATCAACTAAAATTGGAGATGCTATGTTTACTAATCTTTCATTTTCTATCCATGTCATAACTTCAATTACAAACCTTCCTATAATATCCGTTGGAGAATTCGGATCCACAAATATTCTTGTTACAACATTTTCGCTTAACAAAGGCTCTTCAATTTCTTCATCGTTTTCTTCATCGTTTTCTTCATCGTTTTCTACATCGTTTTCTTCATTGATTTCTTCATCCACCTCCAATACTTCTTCAACTTTTGTACATTTGTTATAAAATATTGGAGCATCTCGGGGAGACATGTTCACTCTAGCTATTATTGTCAATGAATGTCCCAACGCAAACCACGACACTCTTATATAGGCAAGTCAATGAGTGGGGGGTTTCTTTTAATAATAAATTTTTATTAAAAGAAAATAGTTTAATTCTGTCTTTACCACAATATTACTCCTAATTAGAGCTTTCCAATGATGTATCACTTGCCCTATTCTGGCAAACCGTTCTCAAGTTATAAGTAAATTTGTTAGTTAGGGGGGGGGGGCTCGCCGGGTTCAAGGTCAAGGTCAAGACGATACACTTAAGACATTTTACTTAAGACATTATACTTAAGACGGTACACCTAAGACGTTGTGACGTCGGGGGGGGGGGGGGGCTCGCCGGGTTCAAGGTCAAGGTCAAGACGATACACTTAAGACATTTTACTTAAGACATTATACTTAAGACGGTACACCTAAGACGTTGAGACGTCGGGGGGGGGGGGGGGGCTCGCCGGGTTCAAGGTCAAGGTCAAGACGATACACTTAAGACATTTTACTTAAGACATTATACTTAAGACGGTACACCTAAGACGTTGTGACGTCGGGGGGGGGGGGGGGCTCGTCAAGTTCAAGGTCAAGGTCAAGACGTTACACTTAAGACGTTACACTTAAGACGTTACACTTAAGACGTTACACTCAAGACATTTTACTTAAGACATTATACCTAAGACGGTACACCTAAGACGTTGTGACGTCGGGGGGGGAAGGTTATGCATGAGTGGATTTAGGTCAAGGTCACCAAAAAATAATAATGATCCAAGATGATGGAGGCGGCTGTAACCGTCTCCACCACCCTGTGTTCCTCAAACACTCCCAATCCCAACCCAAAAAGTTACGACTTGCGAGGGATCCCAATTTTTGGCCCGCACGCACGTGGCGATCCAGTTTGGTAGTCTGTGATACGGGCGGCCAGCCTCGGGCCTGGGCACTGGACTTGACCATTCCAATTTTACAATGGGGACTCTGGAACAGCTAATGCAAGACGCAACTCTAACCTCCCACCCTTAATCTAAACCCACCCAATCATATTTTTGCCTGACCAAAACTAAAAAAAAAAAATCAAAAACAATAAAAATATGCGCTACCTACGGCACAACGCGCATGTCCCACCCATATTTAATGAAGTTCAATCGAACTTCTTAAATTTACATTTATATTTTAATTTAATCTACCCAACCTAACAGCTAGCTGTGGAATGTAAAAAATTATTAGTACACAGATAAACAAACAGACATAGACACACACACACACACACACATACACACAAATACCATAAACCAATACTTAAGATTAAAAACACATTTCTTAAACATAAATAATACCATAACACACCTTAATGCTAACATCGCAATGCGCAAGTTAAACCTTAAAAAACTAACACATCTTAAGACTGAAACCAAACAACATTTTGCATAAAACCATAGACACACACACACACACACACACACACACACACACACACACACACACACACACACACACACACACACACACACACACACACAACAAATATTAAATAGTAATAGCCTAACAACAAGAGTAACTCAAATATATATCGGCCGCTTATACATTTGAGTTGCCCTCTGAGTCGGGTCGGAGCGTCGCGTCCGAAATTCCGAGCCCGACTGTGGCGGCAATAGTCGTCGGGGTAGTTCTCGGCTCCCAGAGTGGTGGGGGGCCGGGAGGGGTTTCAGGGGCGCGGAACTTTCCAGAAATGTCAGTGGAAAATTCCAAACGGATGTGCTTTGTTACATGTGGGTCGCCTAAAACGCAGGTGGAGCCTTGTACCTCTCAATTTGCATTAGATAGCATCAAATTACATCCGCTGACAAGTACATCCGCAGCTTTCCCCATCGCGTGGCAGCATAATTATCGTCGATTGTTATCCACCCTCTTCCGCCGCTTAATTATACTTCCAACAGAAATAGGCCGCCAAAACACGCAACTTGTTTTTAACATACAATAGACTATTGTTTGGAAATGCATTACTTATGCTCATAATCCTTGGCCTGGTCGGTACTTCTTACACGCTACACCCAAGACGTTGTGACGTCGGGGGGGGGGGGGGCTTCCGGTTTCCGGTCCGGTCGGGGGGGGGGGTCATGCATGAGTAACCATCCGCATGTATATAAACGATGGGAAGCTCGCGCGCCTCCCATATAGGGAGCTGACACCCCAACGGTAAACAACCAATCCGTGAGTTCATACCACATAGTACTTTAACACACTATTTATTTTAACATTTTTATTATTTTTACACTATTTCTTAACACTACATCAGTTATTTTATATATCTTAATTTTATTTTCGTGTCGAGTTTCCATTTTTTTTTTTTTTTTAATTAAAATATGCTAATTAACATCGTGTGCAGGAAACTCACACTGATTAATTGCAGGTTCCATTCTTACACACCTGTTTCCTCCTTAATATGCAAATTACTCTCTTACTTTAACAACACTTAAACTCTAACCGCTACTTCTCGGTCATACTAATATAATTAGTGCTACACTACGGGATTTACCTGTGCAATAGTGCACGCTATGTTTCCTGCACGTCTGCAGGTAATACACCTTACAATCATATACTTATTGCTACATTACACAAGACATTTCTTCCACACCTGCAGGTAATACACTTACTGACCGTCTACTATTATAATTATTGCTACAGTACGAGAGACATTTCTTGCACACCTGCAGCTTATACACTTTACAACCGTTTAATATTAAAATTATTGCTATACTACAATGGTTACCTGTTCAATCACAGTTTTGGTCCCCCCACTTGATTATCCACAAAGCAATACTTGCAATCCTACAACTGAATAATTAATTAACTTCCGCGATCACCAGTACTTTTTTAAACTATCCGTCTCTTCCTCTGACTCTTGTGACCGTAGCCGCAGCCGACTGACAAATAACCGAGCTCTCCCGAACCTCGCTCTTTTATGCGGTTTTCTCGGGGAGGGGGTTGGAGGGGCGTCGCACATGACTCATCGATCGCATAAAAAGGGGGGTTGCTGCCGCGCGCGCGCCATTTCGGTGGCGGAATCGGTCGGGTGAGGAACTATCCGTAAGTCTCTGGCGCTTTTACAACTAACGCTTGTTACTCTAAAATGTGTTTGCACTTAATATGCTAATTAGTCTCTATATTTATGCACGGGACATTTCCTGCACACCTGCAGGTGATACACCTTACAACGATCTACTATTATACTTGTTGCTACAATACAAGATTTACCTGTCCAATTGGCAATTGTGATCCCACTTAGTCGTGCACGGGATATTTCTTGCACATTAGCAGGTCATACACTTTACAACCGTCTAATTTTATAGTTATTGCTACAGTACAAGATTTACCTGTACAATTGATAATTGTATTCCTACTTATTCGTGCACGGAACATTACTTGCAATCCTGCACCTGAATAATTAATTAACTTCTGCGGCTACCGATACTTTTCTTCGCCTATATGTTTCCCCCTGCTACAACCTTTCGCGGCGCCGCCCGACAAATAACTGAGCTCTCCGAAGTTCTGTTCTTTTATGTCATCCTCTCAGGGGGAGGGGTTGGGGAAGGGAGGGGGGGGGGCACACAACCCCCATAAAACGGGCATCGGTACCGCGCGCGCGTCATTATAGTGGCGATAGGGCAACAGTAAACAACTATCCGCAAGTCTCTAACACCTAGTCTAACACTTTTTTACTTACGCTTTTTTACTCTAACATATGTTTGCACTTATTATGCTAATTAGTCTCTATATATTCAGACACACTCGCGGGCGCCGGTCATATACTCGCCAATTGTCGGAGAGTACACATCTCCCCTTCGTATATTATCATGGCTTCGCACTCTTTACAACTAAAGCTTTTACGCACAAAACATATTTTACAGAAACAATCTAACTCCAAAGTTTGTAAACCGCGTACTACATTGGCTAAGCTTAAGAAATACTACAGTTTTCACCCGTTGTACTTTGCAAAACCTAGCCTGTGCAACACTGCATACTCTACTGATACTGTTTTGCACGCTGTCTTAACTGACATGCTGCAGTATCAAAATTTCAATCTTGTTACACCTATTGACGATGCTATCCAATTATTCTTATTCACTATATTACCGGGTTTATATGATCGTTCTTCCTTGGGCACATGTCTCATTCTACTGTATCAACTCGCACTGTAAACACCTAGGAGCTCTCCTATCATGCAACTATTATTTTAATTTAATTTTAAAAATAAACTAAAACCTCCCGCGGCCCGGCGCCGCCCCACCCCTCCCCATTCCCACCGAGCCCCTGAGGCTCCCACTTTTTTAAAACCCCCTCCAAATGACCTTGACCCACTTCCCAAACCCATCCATCACTGTCACCCCACACTTCCAACCCCACACCTGCCTCTTCCAACCAATGACCTTGAACTGGCCCAACTGTAGCCATTCCCCACTACTACTGGATAAAAATATTTAATGTGGTGACATCCGGAAACAGATCTTTAAAAATAAAAAAACAACATGTCTATAGATAATATCATGACAATCTTTCCATTAGTCGTAATAATAGGCTGTCAGCTACAAATTCATTTATAATTGGCAATTTCGTAATTTATGATCAGGTAGCATAAAGATATTACACGAAGTAAACACAGACTAGTATATTGTAATATAAAACATGCTATGTATATTGAGCGTATAAAAAATAATACAATGATAAATTCTATGACTGCTTGCACCATGTATCTCGTGTACGAAGCTTATGTTAACTAGTTATATTTTTACCTTAAATACAATCTTTTAATGCAATACATTGTCATCCATAAATGTTTCATTTCGTCTGAACGCGTGTTTCACTGAAATGGGAGAATAATGAGGGATGCACGTGGTGTCGTCAGGGGTTTCTATGACAAACTTTGCTTACACTTAATATACTCTTTCGTAACATAATGAATACAATTGGATATCAACCCAAAAATAATCATATAATCTGTCATATGAAAATGCCATATATTTTGTGAATATTTATAGTTTAAAATGCTTCTAACGTTTTTACATGACTTAAAATGTTCTTAACTAAAAACGGTAACAGTTAAATATAAAAAGGTGTAGTAGCAGTTAAACTGTTTGAAACACATTGGGGCCAATTATGTTCACATTTATTTAACGTTTCTGTATTAGTTAAACTGAAAATTCACATAACTTATTTTGTCTCATATTTTAAAACAAAACTAAATTCTGATTTTAAAATAAAACTAATTTCTGATTATTAAATAATACTGTTTTAAAATTATCTATTAAATAAAACGAAGAACTTATAGTAAAAATAATTATGATTAAAAACAATGATATAAAAGTAATGTTATCTTTTTACACATTAATGGATAACTTACCAGACGGATATAGAAATCTAGAAGAAAAATACAACAAAAAGTAAAATTTAATCTGAAGAATGGCCTAACTACATGTCTAGTGTTAATACAATTTTACTTGATGTTTAGTACTATTGGATCGACTTGAATATCAGTTGAATCTTTTTACGGAAATATTTTTTACTGAATTTCAGTGTAATGTAGAATAATTCTAAGTATATATTAGATCGTTCGAATCTCTGTGTTGTTTATCAGTGTTAACAAATAACAATTACATGTTACCTACAGGGATAAATTTTCAACACGCGGGGAACTTGATGTTACGAAGTTATTCAATTCGGTTTATTAGGAAAATGACATCTATAAAAAGTTATACGTGCTAGCTCTATTGAAACTTTAAACTTTTTATTCATCTCGATCAACTTCGTAATCCCCATACTTTAACTTGTTCACTGTCTTTACACATTTTTCCTTCAAAATAGTCCAAGGGCTAAAAAGATAGTAGAGACTTAAAACACTGTTTTAAAATAATGATTGTTTTACATTTTATATTACGTATAAAAAAATAAAACTTATTGATTTACATATATGTATGCAGAAGATTTAGATCACATGACATATAGAAAGTAGGTAAATATTAAACTGTAAAATCATTCATAACTAAAAAGAAATGTAAAGTGGTTTTATATTAGTTGCAAAATAACCATATTTTTATGTTCGATTGTAAGTATATAAGCCTTATATAAGCCGAAAAGGTTGCACAATGTTACCATTTGCATATAAAACCAAAGTGCATAATTTTTAAGTTAGGAGAACTGTCAGTTAATTGCTGACTACAGTAAAAACCATAATATAGCTATTTACCCAGGATGAATAACATACAAAAAATGAATAGCAGCTGTATCTGTTGTCTAAAATTCACAAAATGCAATGGTTTTTATTTTGTTAAAAATATTAATTATACTTATGCATATAAAACAGATGTTTACACGTCTGTAAATCTAAATAATTTCTATACAACAGAGTAATTAATTTTAAACTATTGCCTATTTTAAAGCCCAGCCCATCTTTTATATATTTCTTTTTTTGTATTTCATTAAATTAAAAAAACAAAAACGAACATTTGTTTATATAAAATTTGTTATTTATCTTTTAAATAGGTTAGCAAACCACTGTATAGCAGGAACCACACTGGACAGGATAGAGCTTCATTATTGTCAGACAAGGGCCCTTTCTAATGGGCTGGCCATGCATTAACAGACCAGCTGTGCAGCACGGTTACCTTCTATAACTGTTTGTAACACTTCAAATATTTGTTAATTCAATAAAGAATAAGAAGCGAATATGGGCTATTTGATGAAGACAGTGATATTTTTGGAGATTTCAAATTAATAATCATTGCAAAGTGGAGTGTAATAATTTGTATCATATACAAGTGATGTGCATAAAAATATTAAATGAACTTACAATCTGATAGCTTGTTGTATAGATGTGTCTAGGAACTAAATGTAGTTTTTTTATGTTGATTTTTTATATTTTTCTATTATTTTATGACGTAGTGACATTAAAATTTTTTGGAAAAAGAACGGAAAAATATCAACATAAAATATTTGCTTGAGAACTGCAATTCATGAATTTACTGATATTTTTTATTGTTTCTAAAACTTCAGATTTTCAGAACAAAAGTATTATTTATACGAAAAGTGCTATTATCATAAAAACACAGTTTGATTTATCACAAATATTAATTCCTAAAGTGGTTGCCTTGAGATTGAACATTCAAATTGTAGGTTAAATTCAATATGAGGCTTTTCCTGCTGTTTAAAAAAAATAATATACATAAAATAAGATATTTTTTTTATTTTATGATGACGAATAAGTGTTTAATACATTATGAAAACTTCTTTTTAAATTCTTCTTAATGCTTGGTTTTCTAACCATGTTTTAATTATGACCATACAAATTATGAATTTAGACGCTTACGATTGCTGGATTGCGAGATTTTCTCGCAGCTTTATAGGCCTCCGACTCACGAACTCTATCTGCAGGAGTTCTCGCTCTTGTGGTGGCTCGTTTAGTTCTTAAACATGTTCTTCTGAGTTCCACAATCTCTTCAGTCCACCAGTAAACGGGTTGTTTGTCGTGTCAAGGTTTCCTTCGTGGCATAGACTGGTCGCAGGCCGAGACAATCAGTTCCATCGTGGATGTTACTAGTGCCTCGGTCCTAGCCTCGCCAGGATTCCCCTGCGCTCCCCGAGATAATGACGTCGGTGAACTTAACCACGTCCAGTTTGTTGGTGTTTCACCGGGGTGGCCCTTCCCGAGATGCGGAAACTCTTGCCTGATCATGCAGGTCAAAGACGATGTATTGGTGGTCGCTACCCGTGTAGTCCTCCACAACCCTCCAGCCAGAGATCCTCGGAAGGAGCGACTCAGACGCAAAGGTGACGTCGGGGATCGTGCTTCTCTACCCAGGGCGCCGAAAAGTAGGTGTGTCGCCCTTGTTCAGGACGACAAGACCGGCCCTGGCGATGAAATCCAGTATGTATTCTATATGTATGTATCCTCCGGGAGCTGGTAGAGGGCATTCCCCACTCGACGGCCCTGGCGTTGAAATCGCCACCAACGACCACATGTCCGGTGGTGCCAAGAACGCACTCCTCTATGCTATCTATTTTGTCGCGAGAGTCCTGGACTGAAGGGTGAGGTAGCAACTGAATATAGTCACGTCCCTACACCTAACCCAGACGAATCCTCGGCCGCGTCAGTGACTCTGCACCAAGACATCCTGCGTGTTACGCGCCCAAAATGCAGCACTACCGACGCTCTCGGATATCCAAGTGTTTGGGTCTCTGTTCCAATACTGCTCACTGATAAGGAGCCTCAATGCCAATACGGATATAGCGCGTCAATGCCGAAATCTCGGGCGAGCTGATCAAGAAGGTTATCAGCTCCCCAGGATCTATAGAGAATGGCCTGGAGGATGCGGATTACTGGCCGCTGCCTTTTGCCTGTTCAACTGCGGCCCTGAAGGCACCGCCCGAAGGCACTGGAGCCTGAATCCTTGCAGAGGAAGCAGGATGGGCTTGAGGAATACTCTTTTCGTTTGTGTCCTTGGCTTCCACACTTGAAACAGTTGGCACTTCTGTCGGGCCCTTTACAGTTTCGGGAAGAGTGGCCGAAACCGAGACAACGGAAGCATCTCGAAACTACCACCCTCCGTTTGAGCCTGCAACTGACCCAGCTGACTCTGAGGTGTTGAAGGCTAAGCAGCTTATTGGCAGCCTTTCGCCCATCTCAGCAACAGCCATCCGGATTTGACTTTGGTTAGGCCTTGTAAGCCACACCCTCAGTCAGCATCTCTGGGAGTGCCGCCTGGATAGCGCGAGTCACCTCCTCTTTAGTGGAGAGGACATCAAGGCCCTTCACTGGTCATTTGGGAAGTCAAAGTAATGAAAGTTGGCCCAAATTTGAAATAGTTTATCCCAGAAATAGTATCTCAATAAAAATCTGCAATTTTATATAGGCTTAAAATATTATTCGAGTAGCGAAAATATTAAATAAATGTAAAACATTTAATGTTTGTTTGACTTTGACGTTTTGAACGTAAAAAATAAAAAATGGTTACGTAACCATTTTTTATATTACTTTGATATCTTTTAGATACAAATTATTTTTGATAAATTGTTGTGTTATTTTATACAATATTTGACATCAAATAAAATTCTGTGTCATATGGGTTACAGTGTAAGTATAAATGTATCGAGTGTTGGAAGAGGTTTTTTTTCAATTCTTTCAAAAAGAGTTGGTAGAAAATTAAGATTCTATTGATTTTCCAAAAGAATGACGCAGGAAACTTTATAAAAATTTTTAGTTAAACTTATGATTCAAAATATTTGTTTGGTATTATTTTTACAATAATAAGACGTTTAATTAATTACTTCTTACTACTTTAGTGTTAAAATTATTTGAAACTTATACTAATCTTATATTAAAATACTTGTAAACTTATTTTAAAATAAGTAACTAATAAATACAAACTAATTAGGAAGTGATTTAAACTCATTTTTATGCTATTTGGTATTAAGCTCTACAGTAGCGTGCCATGAGTGGTGGCAGTTAGGGTCCAGGTGCGGGGCTGAGATTGGTTCAGATACACCCCAGTAGTTGCAACCCCCTCTATCTGTCACAGTCCCTGCAGTATCGTGCCGTGAGTGGCGGCAGTTAGGGTCCAGGTGCGGGGCTGAGATTGGTTCAGATACACCCCAGTAGTTGCAACCCCCTCTATCTGTCACAGTCCCTGCAGTAGCGTGCCGTGAGTTTCGACAGTTAGGGGCCAGGTGCGGGGCTGAGATTAGTTCATATACATCCCAGTAGTTGCAACCCCCTCTATCTGTCACAGTCCCTGCAGTAGCGTGCCGTGAGTTTCGGCAGTTAGGGTCCAGGTGCGGAGCTGAGATTGGTTCAGATACACCCCAGTAGGTGCAAACCTCTTTATATTTTAACCTGATTACATATATCCCATGTAGATTACATGTAACTAATATATCCCATGGTTTGTCCTATGTTACATAGGTTATTTTACAAGAAATATGTAATCGTTGAAACACGTTTGTAGTTAATTAAATAATTAACTACAATACAATACATCAAGATCTGGTACCGTACTTAACGTTTATTTATAAAAAGGTTGTAAATATTAAAATAAAATTATAATAATTTTGTTTGGAATATTTTTTTTTTGTTGAGAATAATTTGAATATTTACAATTTAATATTTACAAATGCAATACTCTATTTATGTTTTTATTTCGCTAACATTTTGTACATTTACCTCAATAGTAAATATACAGGGTGTAGGGTGAAGGTGTATTACCTCAACCGGATGGCCGTGGCTTGGCGGGATGGCGTGCTCTAGGAATAGGTGCAGCATGGTGTGAATTTACTATGACTGTATTGTAAAATTTGATTTATTTTTATATCTTATTTTTATTATTAGTATTATAATTATTTAAAGAAAGCTAAATTGTATATTTTTTGTTTTGAAGCACAATAGAATATATTTTATTTTAGATTATTTTGTTTAGAGTTTAACTGTAAGAGAGGACCAGGTGGTCCTAATGTTCGCCTCAATAAAGAAGCATTTTCATTTCATTTCATTTCATTCATTTAATTTCATTTCACTTCCTGT
Source organism: Neoaliturus tenellus (assembly GCA_030545055.2). NCBI lineage: Eukaryota > Metazoa > Arthropoda > Insecta > Hemiptera > Cicadellidae > Neoaliturus > Neoaliturus tenellus. Next base: position 2,520,290 of record CM061533.1, read on the forward strand.
TGGGATGGATCGGGATTTTGAATGTTCGAATCTTTATTATTATTGGATTTTATTTATTAAGTCATATTAGATACTACAGTATTTCAATGTTTAACTATAGATATTACTAATACCTTTACTTGAAAATTCTAAAATGTATTTTTTAAACATATCTTTGAAAAATGCGATTATATAATTAAAATTTAACTATTAATTAACTATACTTTCGCCCATATAAATATTTGAATACAAATGCGACCCTTGCACAGCCAAGTCGTTATGAAATGAAAAGGATATTAACAAACTAAACATATATAAAACTATATTTTACTAGAATAGAATTGAACGAAAAGTAGTTTAGACTCAAAAAGGGTTATTAACATCCAGGTAGCTCTTAAAGTCACTGTTCTACATGCATGCAATACCCAACAGGGCTGTTTACTACGAGTGATATTAAAAATCAGAGCAAAAACCTCCCTTGAATCGGCCCCGGGCCGGGGCTGCTTTGACTCTGTCTGGTAATCCAACCCGAACCTGCGGCTTGTTTCATTAAACCAATGCACCACTGGAGAAGTTACATGAAAACTGTTTTTACAAAAGTTTGATTGTTTCACAAGCAAAAAAATTATATTGTTGGGGTAAATAATGCTATATATTATAAATAATGTAAAATAACGTCTTGTTAAATAAATGTACCACCCATAGCTTAAACTTATAAAAACACATTAAAAGTTTTTATATAATAATTAATTTTAAATGACGAATAAAATAAATTATATTTTTGTAATCCTGCACAAAATCAGCTTGTTTTTGTTCTCTCAATAGTACCAAAATGTTTTTTTTTATTTTTTATTTTGTCATAGGACTGAACAATCATTTGGAATATTTTTTAGGTCATAGGACTGAAACGTCAGCTGTTTGTTGTTAAGTCTTATTTATTAATATTTTATGCAGAAAAGTGAAATTCAACCGTTATATTAAAACATTGTTTGTAAATAACATAAATGTAAACCATTTATATTACATATTTTGTAAATATAACTTAAAAAAATAATAATAATTTTATAGTTAATATTTTTTAACAATTTAAAGTGTAATTCTGCTGCATTATAAAAAACGTTGTTCGTAACTCTGAGCAAAAGTGTCTTAATTATTTTTTTAAAACTCGATTGCGCAATAAAAAAGTCACTTTTGCTCATAGAGTTGAAAACTACTACTCAAAGGGAAGATGGGTAATTTTATTTATTTAAAGTGTTGGTCTTGCTAAAAATTAATCAAAGAACCATATGGCAATCTTGTAAGCTGTTACAAGACTATTTCTATTTAGTGTTTGAGGTGTCTAACTAGAAAATATAAATGCTGTGACTTTCATCTTTGCAAAAGTGGGTTTAAATTGTATTTTAGTTAAACAAGACTAGCGTAAGTAGTCTGGAGCTATATCAAAGAGTGGACTTCCTTAATCAGGAAACACGTTGCTGTTGAAAATTTGATTTTTAACTTGATCTTAAAAAAGTAACCTATCTAAAACATGGTCATAGATTCACTGTGAGCCGTGACGTTTTGCCCACCATGTGTGATGTCACGTCTCATTCGTTATAGTGTTGTTTTTTTTTTCTGGCCAGTGTTTTCTGTGTGCAGTATTCTGGAATTTTCGGTGTTGTTTTTCTTCTTTTCACCAGCTGCGACGCAACGTCCTGAAAAAGATCATAGGTGCCGTGGTGAACTGTCACCGCAAGACGAAAAAATTTTCTCGGCGTTTCAAAAGAAACGACACCAATTCAGATATTTTTCTACCAGTGATTTTGTGCTGTAATGCGGTGAATTTAAACTGCCCAACGCAGCCTTTTGGGGTCCAGCTGGGGACTTGGTCCCACCGACAATGCCATGCAGATGATGGTTCCGGCCTGGTCCGTCCGCCTGCCCACCTAGGGGACATACATGGCCTTGGTCCCCACTTGCCGGAGCTGCAGGCCGACGCTCTTCTTTCCAGTGCCATGACGCCATAAATGAACTACTGTGATATGCCACTCCACCAATGAACTGTGATATTTTTGTTATTTATGTGTGACAGTATTTATTTATTTATTTGTAGTCTCTATGTTAGGTTAATATCCCATTAGGAGCCCGCCCTGCGCCACAGGTCTCCGGGTGGAATTATTTTTGTCAACCTCAAAATTCGGCACGCCAATTCTTTTGTGTATTTTGTGTTTGTAATTGTTATGTTTATTTATTGAAATTTATTTGTTGTTATTTATTTATTTATTTAATTTATCAATGCCAATTTTAAAGTTAAAGTTTCAGAAAGGGGGAATTTTTTTTTAAATACTGTTGTTCTTGAATTTTGAATATCGATATTCTGGTTGGCCAACCTTGGTGACATTGACTTCTGGTAAAAATCTTTTGTTATCAAATTTATCACTGTGGACCTTGGATGTTCCCGATTTTCCACTGTTTTTGCTGTTGTTAATTTTGTTGTTGATTTATGGAGGTTAAATTAAATTTCTGGTTCCACGAGTTTGTTTTTTTTTTTTTTTTTTTGTTCTGAACTCCTGAGAGCGTTGGTGAGCCCCTCCCGTGGAGCGCCTTGGGCAAGCACGTTTCCAAAGGTCGGGTGCGCTTCCGCGGGGGTGCGGTTCAGATGGTAGCAGAGCGTGGTTGGTTCTGAAGTGTAGTCTCGGAGGAGTTGTGTTAGTTTGGTGTGTGTGAGTGTATGTATGTGTGTGTGCGTGGTTCTTCAATTTGGTGGAGTGTGTGTGTGGCGAGTGGGATAGCGTCTTCTTTTGGACCCCGGAATGGTTGCGTAGGAATTTTCGCCCAGACACCTTAGGAGGTTAAGGATTTTGTGCAATTGTGTTGTGTTGCTGTGTTTTTTTGTGTGGCCGCATGGCTGGGGGCAGCATGTCGGTCTCCCACCGCTTGTTGGAGTTCCCCACTTCGGTGATCGTGGACCTCCTCATCTCATGTAAACCTCACCGCGGAAATTCTTAAGAAGCTCGGAAGTCTGTGCGGGAAGTGTGCAGGGCCAGGAAGCCTGATCACCTTTCTGTCCCCTTCACTCTGTTCTGGTTTTTCCCTGTTTCTCTTTTTGCAGGCCTGCACAAAAACTTTGGGTGAGTAGTCCCCTGGTTTTGGGAAAGCTTGACGCCCCCGCTTTCAGACTGTCCTGAGCGTTCCTGGTGTGAGTGTTCTTCTAGTTTTGGGGAGAGGTTGTTTGCCTTTTGTTTTGCCGGGTGGTTCCCTTTTTGGAGGGGGAGGTTGAGCCGTGACGTTTTGCCCACCATGTGTGATGTCACGTCTCATTCGTTATAGTGTTGTTTTTTTTTTCTGGCCAGTGTTTTCTGTGTGCAGTATTCTGGAATTTTCGGTGTTGTTTTTCTTCTTTTCACCAGCTGCGACGCAACGTCCTGAAAAAGATCATAGGTGCCGTGGTGAACTGTCACCGCAAGACGAAAAAATTTTCTCGGCGTTTCAAAAGAAACGACACCAATTCAGATATTTTTCTACCAGTGATTTTGTGCTGTAATGCGGTGAATTTAAACTGCCCAACGCAGCCTTTTGGGGTCCAGCTGGGGACTTGGTCCCACCGACAATGCCATGCAGATGATGGTTCCGGCCTGGTCCGTCCGCCTGCCCACCTAGGGGACATACATGGCCTTGGTCCCCACTTGCCGGAGCTGCAGGCCGACGCTCTTCTTTCCAGTGCCATGACGCCATAAATGAACTACTGTGATATGCCACTCCACCAATGAACTGTGATATTTTTGTTATTTATGTGTGACAGTATTTATTTATTTATTTGTAGTCTCTATGTTAGGTTAATATCCCATTAGGAGCCCGCCCTGCGCCACAGGTCTCCGGGTGGAATTATTTTTGTCAACCTCAAAATTCGGCACGCCAATTCTTTTGTGTATTTTGTGTTTGTAATTGTTATGTTTATTTATTGAAATTTATTTGTTGTTATTTATTTATTTATTTAATTTATCAATGCCAATTTTAAAGTTAAAGTTTCAGAAAGGGGGATTTTTTTTTTAAATACTGTTGTTCTTGAATTTTGAATATCGATATTCTGGTTGGCCAACCTTGGTGACATTGACTTCTGGTAAAAATCTTTTGTTATCAAATTTATCACTGTGGACCTTGGATGTTCCCGATTTTCCACTGTTTTTGCTGTTGTTAATTTTGTTGTTGATTTATGGAGGTTAAATTAAATTTCTGGTTCCACGAGTTTGTTTTTTTTTGTTCTGAACTCCTGAGAGCGTTGGTGAGCCCCTCCCGTGGAGCGCCTTGGGCAAGCACGTTTCCAAAGGTCGGGTGCGCTTCCGCGGGGGTGCGGTTCAGATTTTTTTTTTTTTTTTTTTTTTTTTTTTTGTGACGTGATGTTCAACTGTTTATGGTTATAACTTTTTGTTAAATAACTCCTATATTTAAGTTAATTAGTTCCTTTTTGTTTAATACTTTCTTTAAGTAGCTCTTACGAAAACCCAGATCAAAACTAACTCATCCATAGTAATTAAATTATAATAGATTTGGAATATTGTTTGATTCTAGAAGGTTCAAAGAAACTACATAAACTTCAGAATATATTTAAAGCTCACGAACAGATTTACCCACGCAATGGATACAGTAATTTTTTGTGACATATCTGGGAATTTCGTTTCTGCATTTTTCAAAGGATATTATAAGTAAATTAAATTTTCACTATAGTAAACATTAAAAATCATACTGTGTTGTTTACTATATTGAATTTCGGTTCGTAATGAAAAAAATTATATTATTTTACATTATTTCATTCATTACAATAAACTACCTAAGAAAACCTAGTTTAAGTTATTGGAAATTTGTTACAAGATTTATTTATCACACATTGTTGACATGTAATGTTGTGTCCATCTGATTTGTAATGCATTCAAGAGATTGTATGTAGCCTACGGAGATCAGTAAACAACTCTTTTTTTTAAGTTGTTGTACACGCTTTTGAAAGACAAGTAAAACATAAAAATGTTGTAAAAAAAAACAATTCAATTAAAGAGTATTTGTACGGATTTAAATAATAAATGATTTACAAACAAGATCTAGAGACCGACCAACTGCAAGCCGGAAGTGGTTACTCACCACTAGCCGGAAGCAATAAACCATTGGTGGTACCGTGGTTTGAACCAGACCAAAGTGAGCCCCAGGCGATTTCCGTCATTCGTCATATTTAGATGTCCATATGGAATTATAATCCCAATACTGTATATTGTTGTCAATAAATTAAATAAAAATAATTGTTAAAAGGAAGACTGGAAAATATGACGTAATTCATTAGCTAGTTGGGTTTAGCCTAATGATGACGGTTGTGTGATTGTGGGGGGGGGGGGGTTCCGAAAAAGTTTTTCCGAATTCTTAAGACAATAAAATATTATCTTATGCAAAATTATAAATTATATATAGAAATAATGTATTTAAAGAAGTAAACAATACATTTAATATTGTATTAATTCCTTAAGTTCAAAATGTAAGGTAAGCAATTTTCAATTATTTGCCAGTACTGACACTCAGAAAATATCAAATAAAATGCTTCTTAAAATAAATAAAATAATAATTAAATTGTTATTAAATCTATTGCTAAGAAATGTGTACTATTATTTAAATTTAAAGTTTGTAGTAATTATTTACAAAAAATTATTTTAAAATATTTTTAAGAGTTGTGTGTGTTAAATATTATTTCATAAAAGCTTATTGCAATAAATATGAATAAAAAGCCTAAAAAGTGTAAATTCAATTAATAGTTCCAAAGAATCTTGGCGTGTAATTTAATTACGATAATTCCCTGGTAAATTATAATTAGCTTAGAGTTTGTTTAACTGTTACGACCACAGAGGCTTTATTGCAAAGTGTACCGTTCAGTAATTAATCAATATAAAAGGTTACACATGAAGTTTTTCCACTAGTAATGAATATTATTATAGGCTAAAAAGATGATTAGTAAAAATAAATTACTAATCGTTATCGAAATAAAATAATATTATACAACAAATTACACCTATACCAGCTATACAAGGAAATGTCATAAAACAAGTTTAATCTGTAATTGAAGTTATGTAAAGATTGCCACCACTTCACCACACAAGCGTTCTACCACGTCAACCACTAAACGCTACTCCAGATGATTAAAAAGGACAACGTCTCATTAAAAATAATTGTTTTTAGGAAGTGAAAATTATACTCGAGCTAATTATATCACTAAACGAAGCAAATAATTATTGATCAAATTCAATGATGTATTTCTTGAAGATATTAAATGGCATTACAACTCTCAACATTAAAAAATAAGTTACGGGTGGTTGATTAGATTTTACTCTCAATAGTTTTAAATACGGATGCAACATTTAAATATCCAAAGTTAAATATATAAAATGAAACATTAGATGTCAATGTTGCATTAGAAGAATATTAATAAAATCAAAGAATGGTTCCTAATTATTTATAAAGATGACCTACACATTTATTAGCCTTTTATAAATAACTTGAGTATCTCTCAACTAACTATTTCACATAAAAGTTAACTTTTCAAGGACATTCTAGGACTTTTCTCCTTTTAATTCTATTTTTCAAGAAAAGGGTTAAAAAAGACTGACTAACGATTAGACGTTTCTTTTAATTACTTTCCTGTCTCATAAGTTAAAAAAAAAAAAAATAAATATACTTCAATATATTTCCACAAATTATTAGACTATAACGAATATAGATGTAAACAAAATAATTATTTTATTTTAATTTATGTTAAGGTATCTACAAGAGGGAGTCGAGAGAGCACAACAAAATCTTAATATTACTACTTTTTTAGTTGTATATATGAATAAATAAATAGTAATTATTAATCATTGAGCCATAAGTTACATTAGACATAAATCTGATGAGAAACGTGGGAGGCTCCTAGCACGAAAATTTCACAAACATAAAATAAATAGTAAAAATTAAATGTAAACATCAAACCGCTCAAGATTAAAACAAGAGTGAACACGTTTGATGTTTTTCATATTGATTTTGCTTTTTGACAGAATAATGTATAGAGAATGGACCACCCAAGGCGCAAGAACTAGTAGAATGACTAGCCAACGTCAGATTATTTTCAGAACCAACATCATACATTGCAATAGACGAAGCGGCCCATATTTATGAAGCGTGATAGATACTTCCACTGTGTTAGACAAAAACTACTCCAGTTCAAAAATAAAACTTTTGTGAAATGAAATTTTTATACACTTAAAGCCGCCGTATGTCAAAATTCAATAGGGTTGGTTACAGAATTAATTTGTAGTCAATGATTCTTATTTAGTTTTAAATTTCAAGTTATTTAAAGTTCATGACTTACGAATAAGTTTAAAAAAAATTTAACACAAAAATTTGGTTAAATGTTTATTAAATATTACCAATAGAAAGGAGCAGTTTCGATTTTATTTTGGCCTAAGGTTTAATAGAGAACCATCCCATTTGACAAAACCTGCTCACTCTCTCTGTTATCATCAAAATTCATTATGCATACAACGACCGCCAAAACCCAACTTGGTCCGTTTGTTCGGCTACCAGATATTAGTTCATAAACTGTCCAATCATACGACTAGACTAACTCATGTATATTTATTGTTTTAACTAATTGTACATGTCTTAAAAATTACTTAAATGACTTTAAAAAATGTGAATATAATATAAAATGAATATGCATTATTGCTGTATAAAATATATTTAACTAACAATTCACGAACAATTCACTAATTACTAATATTCATTCACAACAGTTCACTTGGTTTTCGACTACATTTTTCGTCCGCAGTTCGTTGCAGGTTTATGGCTTCTATAAAATGCTACTTAAAAGTCAGCTATACAACCTGCAATGAACTGGAAACAGAAAAGGTAATCTAAACTATTACATTGATTGATTATTTTGAATACACAGAAGAATGGCCACACTTAAATGTACCCGATTGCTTATGGATAAATACCGCAACAGCCATAAAATCGTACTCTCTTTTTTTATAAATTATAAAAAGATTGAAACAAAGTGTATCAAGTGAAACAATCGTAACTATAATTGATACATTAGATACGCGATAAAAATCTGTTTCAATGTATCGTTGATAAAATAATTTTAATACACATAATCTTAACTTCATGATCAATTTTGATTAAGGTCAGTGGCGGCGATTAGATACAATGGAGGTCTCCAAGGGGCAGTATTGATATGTTACTGCTCCTGATAGTGATAAATGTACCTTGGACGTCATAACGAAGATTGTATCAACAGGGATAGACGATTGTAATGTAGTATTTTTTTGGAGGAGTAATACACAGTTTCCCAAAAAATAACATTTTTGTTGCAGTGTAATGTTTTAGTAACAGACTTATACAAATATTAAAAAATGTAAAGTACCACACATACTCTGGCTTGTTTCTGGATATATTTTTTGTAACCAAAATTTAGCATTGCTACAATTATCTGATAAAAGTTGGTCAATACGGATATCTAACTCTGGCCACAATCTGGTCATTGGTTATGTTGCTGAATTCTGCATTGATTTTCAATCTTAATTCTCAAACATTGGGTATTCTGAACTTGTAACCTTGATCTATTTAAAAGATCCAAACTATGGAGTGATCTAAACTTTCGTCGCTCAAACTTCTTAAATTTTTATTCACCGTGTACCATTTAGCTTTCTTTTTCATGTTTATGTCAAGTTTTGAAGTTAAAACCTTGGATAACATAATTGGATCAAATTATACACCCAAACCATGTTGAAAATAACTTTTTAAGTCCATCTATCAAATATCAATTTTAATCCGATTTACTTTTTGTATCCAAAAATGGATTATATTAGGCATTACAGTTTTATTAAATTATTAATTCAATTAGTAATACTAGATAGTTTATGGAAGACGCAGCTCACTGGTATAGCTCCCGCCAGCGCCAGCCGTCCCCGGTTTGATTCCTGGTGACAACACAAATTTGATCGGTCTCCTCAGGAAATCCTAAGTGACTTAACAGCATGATTGTACCTTGCTGTTAACAACCACACAATAAATTTACCACACTAATGGGATTATTATAGGACCTATCCAAAGTCACAAAAAACTTGAAAATCGGTTGATAATTGTAGGAGGAGTTCTCTACAAAAAAAACCCTTAGCGTATTAAATAACTTACTTAATAACTTAACTTAAGTTACTAAAGTAGCGTAATAGATACTTAAGTTGTATTGGTAACGCGCCAGAAATGCTTAATAGAGTGCAGCATCTTGGAAAATAATAAAGGGTGCTTAAAAAACTGGTAATATTTTGTTTACATGTTCCTTAGGTCGAGGCAATCAAAATCATACGAACAGGTTCTAGATGCTTTGTTAAGAGGTTAGCCACCTTTTTATACACTAAATAATTATTTTCCATAACTGAGGTTATATTAAGTAGTTTTCATCAAGTTCAAATTTGTCATAAGCCTTTATCATACCAATGTCTATTTTTAGGAAGAAAAAATATTTTTACGATATGTATTTTTTAATGGAGGAAATTTTACATTTTTTAACTCAAAAGTCTAAAAATCGGTTAATTTTATTAAGATTTTACTATTGACAAAAAAGTTGGCATATAAAATCATTCAACTAATAGTACCAAGTTTGTTCGCATCCGATATTTGTAGTACGATCCTTACAAAATTGTTATTAGTTAGGTAAATGTATTTGTCAACTTTTTGGACACGTGTAAAATGTAGGAGGATGTGTTGGTGTGTGTAATGTATGTGTTGTATATGTGTTGGTTTCACCCGTTTGGAGATATTTCAATTTAAACTTTTAAAATTGCCGTAATCTTGAAAATACCCATAGAAAAATCTATTTGTTCTTGGAACTAGGCATTTGTATGATAAAGGCTCATATGAAATATGAAATTAATTTAACCATCCATTACGGAATTAAAAATTATTAAGTGGAAAAAAATAAATGGTGGCTAGCAGCATAACGAAGCCTTTTACACCCTTGTTTGTAAGAGTTTTTTTGTATCAACCTGAGGAACCAGTATACGAAATATTTCAAGGTTGTTTGGAAAAACCATTTGTAATAGTCTAATACCAAAGTTAAAAATATATGTTATTTTAACAATAAAAAGTTTAAAAGCTTCTTTATATTTATACATTTAAGGTTTTACTTTATATTCTACTGCTTATCAGTAACAACAAGTAAAGAAGTGAACACATAAAATGGTATGATTATGTTTTCAGCACACCGTATCGCGAGTTACTGTAGGCATGGGCCTTGTACCTAAGCGTTTCCTGGTATTGAGTGCTTTACAAATCACTTGCTTACAAATTAACATATACCTTAACCTAATAAATAAAAAATAAACAATAGCATAGCTTGAATCATACTTGTAGCTTACTTGATTTCACTATGAGTACCCGATCAGTGTCAGTGATTCACGTTTGCGGTGGCGTGATCACCGACCAAGGGAAGCCGTACAACTACACCCCCTCCAACACCGCGGCGACGGCGTTGGGCTTCCATACTGAATCTGATTCCTTATCGACGTATTCCGAATAATAAATGCTGCACTTGCCTGATTCGAGAGGTTCCATTAGTGTTAAGAGTTTGGGGAGTATGTTGTACTTCAGGGCCTGCACCCCTAGAACTGGGAAGTTCACCAACCGATCCCAGCTCAAAGTACCGAGTTGGGTAACGGGCGTGGCTCCCTTTATCAACTGAAGTAGGGCAGCTTCGGCTGTTCCAAACCCTGGCGGAGGTGGCCTTGTGTCAATCGCGCGCTTACTGGATGTCTCACTCCAGCCTCCCCCCCAAAAAGGGAGGGAATGAGTCAGGATGTCGGGGATCTGGGGCTTCCGTGCCTTCGGGTGCGGTTGCAGTGTAGCCGGCGCCTTTGGCGTGCGGGTTTCCAGTGACCTAGTTATTCCGCTTGGGAACCACCCATGACCCAAGTAAAACCTAAAATGGGGACCTCGGGATCTGGTTCAAGCCCCTGGCTTCGGCCAGTCCGGGTATTGGGTTGGATTCGAGGGGGTAGAGGTTGTCGGTATGCTCGGCACACAGTTTCGGCTGTGGGGGACCCTATAGCCTTATATGGGGGCGTTGCTCACAAACGAAAGCTGAGAAGTACCATGGATAGTGCTGCCACTGTCACTCACAGCGGATGGTCGATTTGGGTTCACCGCCGGTTGAGTACCACAGGCCTGGTGAATTCCGGGTTTTGTGGGGGTCTAATCCGCCTTAATGCGATTTGGGATTGTTTCTAATTGTTCCATAAGTTCCCTGTCTGGGGGGTTATCCCTTCAGACCGACCGGGTATGCCGAAAGGCCAGGTACCGGTCGCCACCAGGGGAACCCAATCCTTGACTTCGGTCTTGGAATTTGGAAATAATAAGGATAGAACGAATGAATAGCGTTAAGAGTTTAGGTACATGTTGTACTTTAAGGAGTGCTACTCCTAAAACTGGGGTGTTCACTACCCAATACCAGTCCCTCAAGTCTGGGTTTAACGGGCATGGCCGTCTCTTTCATTGAGGTAGGCCTGGTCTCATCACACGGAGTCCTTCCCAAGCCTTCGCTGTGGTGGTTGTAATGATCGAACAGCAAAGGAGTTCATGTTGTACTTCAGGGCATGCATCCTTAGCACTGGGATGTCCACTACCCTATACAGGCTCAGAGTATGGAGCAGGACGAACGAACGTAGATTCTCTTTATCACTGAAGGAGGTCAGCTTTGGCTGCTAAGTGCCCTGGTGGAAGTGGTTTACCAATCGCGCGCTTACTGGGTAGACTCACTCCAGCTTCCCAAGTAGAAGGTTATTAGTCAGGTTGTCGGGGATCTGGGGCTTCCGTCGACTTCCGTCGTGGTTGCGGCGTACCGGCACCCCATTTCGGACGCTCAGGAAACCAGAGACATAGTTATCACGCTTTTAAAATACCCGTGGCCCAAGTAAAACCTAAAATGGGAACCTCGGGATCCGGTTCAAGCCTATGCCTTCGGTCAGTCCAGATATTGCGTAGGAATCGAGGGGGCAAGTGATTGTCGGCATGCTCGGGCCCATAGCTTCGGCTATGGGGGACCCTCCAGCCTTAATGGGGGCCTTAATGGGGGTTTGCTCACAAACAAAAGTCGAGAAGTAGTAGGATAGTGCTGCCACTGTTACTCACATCAGTTTATCGATTTTGGGTTCAATGGTTTAATACCATGGACTTGGTGAATTCCAGTTTGTGTTGGGGTCTGATTCGCCTTAATGTGGTCTGGGACTTTGTTCCATGATCCTCCTGTAACAAGACCGACCTGGTATGGCTAACGCTGGGTACAGGTCACCCGCAAGGGAAGGGGGGCCCACCATAAGGTTACAGCCAAATGGATGGATAATAACGAAGAGGAATAACGAAGAAGATGTGTTCAGAGTATACTGCACTGGCTTATTTGTTATAAGTAACACAATATAAAAATGAAACACACAAATGTAGTTGCATTGATTCTTATTTATTACAATATACAAATAAAAAGTACACTATTCTTTTTAAACTTATGGAAATGTATCTAATAATGAATGAATTAGGAAATTAGGCCACTTTCATAATCAATCAATGTATTTTAGCTAAAACAAAAAATGCATAACTTTTTTAACATTACAAAATATTTATTTTTAGGATTGCAGTAAACAAATAGACGGAAAGAACCTTAGTATAATTTCATCATCAATTATCAAATAATATACTCCAACACATGAAAAAATGTAAGTAAATAACTCAATATTTACAAGGTAAATTTCGCCTATTTCATCCTATGACTATTGGAACTTCCATATATTTTACACACTTAATATTCCCTATCACTTATTATTAGGCCTATACTACACGAAGCTAAATGCTTCAACTATCTATGAAAATGTACTTCGTAAGTATTGTTTCCTTTTAAAACTAGCTTAGCATGAAGAAAATATGGTATATGTTCTTGCACATATTCTACGAGTAATAATACGAATTTGCAATATTATGTTTGTAGTATAAGTAAACATATTGGGACTGTGGTGCTTATAATTTTTTACTATCATGTCAGAATGCAGTCCCGATTTATATTTTGCTATGGTTGTGTCAAGTAAACATAAAATTTAACTTGTTATCTTTAGGGTAAATACAAGGAATCTGTTATTGATTCTTTTAAGTAACGTGGTGATACGCTTGTATTACGTTGCACGTGATGTGGTTGCAACACTGCAGCGGGTGTCACGTGATGAAAAATATTATTATCCGGAAAATTTTGTATACGTGACGACACGCATCTTCAAACACCAGGCAATGACAACACGAGAATGATGGTATCCGGGAAATTAGTTTATATAAACGCTCCATATAATATTACGATGGAAAATACTTAACTGCACGGAAGAACAACGTAATAAGGGTTTTTTGTTTTTTATTTCATTTTATATGAAATTGAACATTTTATATGAAATGAAAATTTAGTAGTTTCATTTTTACTAAGAAGGTGAGAACATCTTGATAATCTTTTAAAAAATTCTTTTTAGTAATGACATTTTAAATATACAAATTTACTTTTTAAATATACGTTTTTTTGTTTGTGTTATATTTCAACTCTCCTATAGATCAGCCTATAGAGTTTAAGAAGATTTGTAAATATAAGCATGAGTCGACATGAACCTTACATTAGACGTCTCTTTTAGTAGAATCAATGCCATAAACCTGACCTAAAAAGGATGACTGGATAGAAATTGGTGTTACGAGTGTATACATACATATCTGAAACAGTAGATTGGAACATCGTACATATGTATAAAGCTTGATACCTTAGAATTGACCTATTCAAAAGTGATACAGCGATCACCAGGTTTTTACCACACTGAATTCAGCAACTAACCATAAACGTTAATCAACTTGAAAATTGTGATAATTAGGTATAACTATACGCAGGGACTCATTATGAAACCTTTGACATAGTAAAAAAATACACAAGTTTTTTTTTACTCTGCGCGTATAAGGGGATAAATTGGCTTAAGATAATAACAATGTATTGTGTACCTATAGTATACCTTGATATGAACTGTTTGTTTATCACCTTACTTGTGACCTTACTGTCTGCTTTTCCAGCCATCAGTGATTCATTAATTGATTTTCGGGTCATAAAATACTCTTTATAACATAACCTATGAGAAGTCTAACCTTATGGTACTTGTAATTATTGGTTAATTTAGTTATTAACTACTGGTCAGAATAACTTAAAACTAACTTGAATATTGAAATCTCCGCATAAAATAAACCTCTAAAGATAGAAATCTATCTAAATTTTTTTTAAAGTTAATTTTGGACATTGAATTCAAATATCTTTAATGCAGTGAGACACCAACATTCACATATGAGAACTTCGCTCTTCTTTAATTATTATCTCATTCAAATATAGAATTCGCAGTATTAAATCATTTACTAACATTTAATTTACGCAATATTTAGTTTTACGATCGATTATTGATGTTGATGGTTAATACATCAACATCATGGTGATTAATCTTGAATGTGACGATGATTAAACGATGGAACAACATACAATTTAAAAAATAAGATGACCTAATTTTAGTAGTTTTACAGAATACAAACAACCAATTCATTATTAGACACTGACACAGTTAAAACAATTACTACACCAACGTGATAAATGTATAAATCATTCAGACATCGATGTATCCACTGCAACTGATTGAATCACTGACCCACATGTTTTGTGATGTACAGGTGATTGCACGAGACGTGAGACAGTGTATCAGATGCGCACTAGCAAAAGAGGCTTTTGCGCATGCCCGTCCAAACGCCGCCAGAGTGCAGCACCGTCAGTCAGCTGTTAGCTGTTGTCATGTGCCAGTCACTACATGCATCCTAAAAACATTGACTCAATAATAGTCAGTGAAACATTGAATTTGAATCAACTGAATATCAATAACTGTTTATCGTTATTCTTAATTATGGTTCAGCTGTATTGTATTATTACTTTGTGGTTTTTCTAGCATGTTTAATGGTTATATGTTACGGAAATCAAAGCTAGGACAATTTGGCGAATGTGTGCAGCCAGGCTAGTACACAGTTGGCTGCCCCTCCCACTCCTACTCCATACCCCTCCCAGCCCTCTTGTTCCCCTCCCCCATGCGCGGACTGTCTCACGTCTCGTGCAACCAGCAGTAACATAGAGTGGGTTAGCGCATGGTTGTTATTTTCCTGCGTATTTCATGAAATGTATAAATGTTTTTGGTAAATTTAAATAGTGTCAGTACGGAAGAACGAGGATATATTTTGTTATAAAAACTATTTATTTACAGAAAATATCTTTTACAAATATGCCATAGTTAAATATAATTATATTTAATTTTATTACGTTTATACGGGTATATTAATGCAATTAGATATTACGCGAGAGTAGATTATTACAAGTTTTTATTCTGCTGCAGTACGCATTATTATTAGTTTTTTTTTTTTTTTTTTTTTTTTTTTTTTTTTTTTTAAGTAATCTTAAATATTATTGGTCTTCCAAGGTTATGGTAGCATTATTTTGTAAATAGGTTTATTTTAATATCAAAACGTATATACGTGAATTAATTATTCTAATGATATAAAGCAACTTATATAGTGTATAATATATATACCAAAAATACACATTTAAAAATACAACAACCAATACTGACTTATATATTTAAGAAATATATGTATATTTATACATAAGTACTATTTGTAAACCATGTTGAAATTAAAAAATATGTTTATATTTTTATGGCCTATTAAACTAACAATCCAGTGAACCAGAGAAAGATGGCAATTAAAATGAAAATAATTTAGCCAACTGATACTTTTTCTTGAGAAAAATGGTTGAAAATTCAAGGACGCTTCTCATTTCGCCCCACCAACGTGTTTGGCGGTTTATGTCCCAGGTCACCCAGCGGACTCAAGTATTTATAGAGCCCAGACCAGCTGTTGGGGATTGTTTTACCCTGGCTGTATTACCTATATGAGTTATAGCAAACACCTGGAATGTTTAAATAAAGACATTAAAAAAATGAAATAGGCTAATTTTTAATTATTGATATTTTGTAGTCAATTGACTTCAATAAGGTAAAATGTTACCCCTTTACTTTAATTGACTAGCTAAAGTATCTTTACGATGTTTCGGTTTAGTTGAGTTAAAATTAAGTGTATGCTATCGAATATTAAAAAAATTTCAATTTATGTAACACAAATGTATTTTTCGAATAACTGTAAAAATTTTTTACATGTTTATCATTATTAAATTTTACTCAGGTAATGTTCATTAGGTAAATGAACTTGTAAAAAGTTAAAATTTCTTGATTTTCATTACATTATCTACTTTTTAAATGTTTCTGTAAAATTGTTGGCATTTCTCATAGAAAATTTGAAGTATACGTTTTTAAGCCGAGATGAGATAATTGATCAACCGTAACTGATAATCGATCAAACTGTTCTTTAAATAATAAGTCCCGTTAGTTTTATTATGATTGACCCAATTAAATTAAAGTAAAAGTTTAATGTCATACGGAATTTATGTAAATTTTTCTAAAAATAAAAAAATCTATGATATAAATATTGCGGTTTTAAAAAATAAGTTAATTTGTAGTTTTTAAGGATGAAAAACAAAGGGTTTTTATTACTTAAAATGTCTCATTTTTTTTTTTTTTATAACATATGTAAATGATTTTCAAGTGAAAGCAAAATATGAACCTTTAACAAAAGAAATGTTGTACAAACAGCAACTACTCTCTATTATTAATTATGTTGAGCGGTCTAAGTTAAAAATAATTAAATATTATACCAACAGTGGAGTTATATGCACAATAAAATCAAGACCATAAATGAGATGAACGTGTGCTAATGGTTTGTGAAGAAGACTTTGAGCGTGAAATTCAATTAGCAAGTTGTGCCCGAGGTAGATTATAATTTGGTTGGAGTTTAGAATCGTTCTATGTTTATACTGCCTGGAGTGCAACGCATGTCCGGAGAATTTTCCTGTTAGTAAAACTCTAAGCGATAGCTGTAAATTTGTACTTCCACGATTTTCCCAAGAAATTTCTTAGTTTCTTGATTAAAAAGTTAAATGATGAATGTGGTTATACGGATTTACGAAATAATAATAATTTATGCAATAAATGTATCATAAAGGTTGAATCCAATCGTTATATCGACTACTTTATACTGTATATGAACACCTTAACTTTAGTAAAGGATTGCACCTAAGTATGAAGCCATTTAGACATTAGAAAAAAATGTGTCGACCATACTAGACGGTCACATAAAAGTAACCAAACCCCATGTCGATTGGTTAAATTATATCTTACTCTTTTGAGGTAAAAAAACATTAACTTCGTAAAATCTCATATTACAAGCATTTAATTATTTACATTGATGCATTTACACTGTATGCCCCACGTTTGATTGTATACCCCAGAGAAATGTTTAAATTTTCCATAGGATATGAATAAAAAATAAGAATGTACGATTTTACTCGTATTTGTACTAAAAATACTTATAGACATCAGTATAAATCCCTTCGGTTAAGATGAGACGAAGCTATAAAACATAATTTAGCGTTAGACTATTGTGACCACTGCATATGACACTGTGCACAAGTTGTGCATGAGCATTTTTAATTTTGGACGGTTATTGAAACGACTGCAAACTTGTAGGTCTGCGGTTGTGCCTGCAGTTAGCACCGTTGGTGATAGCTTGTGTGTGCTGGAACACTTCTATCCTATGGCGCAGCATGTTTTAGCCTATATTAAAATCGGGGGTTCGTACATTATCGAATGTAGAATAAACATCTCTCTTTATAATAAAAAAATATGTTGTGTGTTGAATGAGTTGTGCCTTTTATGGATTCTATTATATACTAAAATATGAAATCATATACACCCTACCTATTGTACAATCTCCAGACAATAGTGTATAAATTTTAGATAATGAAATAAAACAACAATAAAAAAAACAATATGATTCACGGATATAGATAAGGTGACCTAAACGTAAAATGTAATACTAAATGTGCATTCAAACATATTTAAGATCTGTCCTGAAATGTTTATGGTTCAAAACCCAAAATGTGTTCAGGATTTCATGAAAATTAAAGCCAATATATTTTTTTCATATAAACTTTCGGAGAAACGTTCAATAAATCAAATTTAAAAACTGTAATATGTACTTGAAATATTTAATTCTAATTATTATTAGAATTAAATATTTCAATTATTATTAGAATTAATTGATGTTATTCTAAAATGTATTTAATTAATGTCTTTTTCTGATATTGTATTCAACTAAAATCACATAAAATGCAACAGATATGGTTTTAGTTTCAGTTCATTGTCAAACTCGTTTTAAAAAACAATGTGTAGTTTTTTACCAAACTGTATATATTGCTACAGCTTTACTAGGTGATAAGCTTAAACCAAATTCCATGATTTGAAAAATTATACTTCCTCTCTTTAAAAGCTCTTTAAACTGAAAATTACCATTTATTTAATAGTAATCGTTTAGTTTGGATTTAGTAAAATATAGATTTTCATCTGTCTATTTTAGTGGAAAGTCAAAGAAACATTATATCTGATATCGTACATTTTTATAAATGAGGATATCTATTCTGAAGTTTTCAAATAAAACTTTAAAAATTAAAAAAAAAAAATTGTTCTTGAATGGGAACAATTTTTAAACAACAGTCTGAAATGAGTAGTAATATCTCGAAAATGTTTATTAAACAATTTCGTCAATTTGCTTTAAAAATTCTAAAGATGAGTCCATAAAACTATCCTTAATTGATAATTTGGTTTTAATGATAGAGAATTCTATTTCACCACGATAACTCTAATTACTTTAACTATGAACAATATATCAGCTGAATTTAGAGCACTATTTGGAAGACTTTGTAGTTTTCTGAAAAATTAAAACGTTGCTAAGGTTAACGTTTCTTATAAAATATAGGTTTACTCTATAGTTTGTGTAACGACTAAAATAAACCTACTAACTCTTAGTACTTTTTCAACGGTTCACGTTTTAGACTTTATCTCGTCGTAAACGGTTAACTTAATGAAAAAATTACTGGTTTTTGACCTTAGAGTTTTATTATATCATGTTCATTATTAAAAAACCTTCAAAGTATGATGACTTTGGTGTGAAAATAACGGAAAATATATATACAAATATATCTATCATTCAAAAGAAAATTAGTTTTTTTTATTAAAGAACACTTTAATAAATATTAAAATAATATGTAACTGCAAATATTAGATAATAAAATTTTAGTTTCATAAGAGTAATAAAAAATATTTAGAATTTTTACTTTGATTTTAAACTCCAATACTCCAAACAATATGGCGTGTTTTTAGATTAAATACTAAAATTAATTATTGAAGAAAATATGTTCTTTGGTAATGGAATAAGATGTATCTTTTATCCCAGTTAAAGATCTGCATTTAAGTAATGCTACAATTTATCAACATATGCTATAATGAATATTCTGGTACTTAATATTATTTATTTTAAAATTAGCAATTGGCTATGAAAAGCTATTTAAGTTTTAGTTTTGTTGTTTTACTCGTGGCTAGTACTAAATTCTAAAGTAAATTAAGATACTGATAGTTTTTTTTTCTTTTTTTACACTGACACACTCCAAAGTGTTTCAGACTGAAGGATGAGGTTGATGATTGTGACTAATCATTAGGTATTAGTTTGTTAATGAGATATAGTAGCTATTTTTTGTCAGGGTCATTAATTAATGGCACAATCAAAAACAGATAAGTACAGTATCGAACCATCAAAAAGCACTGGCCTTTCTCATAATGAAACTAATAACCTGCAGATTCAAAGGCAAGCTTAACAACCACATAGCTACCCAATCACTGTTATATTTTAAAATACCTTTTTGTTATATAGGCCGATATTGTATTTAATCAGAATTGAATTTCTACAATCATTATTTAGCTAAATCTATACAAAATGTTTAAGAGAAATACAGGGAGACATGATTGGTGCAGTAGTAGCACTGTTTCGTGAGTTACAACTGTTATAATGGAGGTGCACAGGTGTTCTGTGTTATTGGCCACTTTACACATGCCTTCTAGGACATGAAAACTTATCTGAATTGTTGTTTAAACTTTCTGTGAGTGACTTTTATTAGTACATATTAAGATATATATATATATATATATATATATATATATATATATATATATATATATATATATATATATATATATTTACTGTATATACAAAGGGAAACATTGAAAAATAGTTTAAAAATTAATTATACTTAAAATATTACATACAGAGTCTTCTTGTTAGTAAGAACATTTTCATCAAGTATTTATGGGTGCTGAGTTAAAATACCAGATTGTATTTATGCTTTGTCAGTTATGAAAAAATTCTTCCACCATCCTAACATAGCGTTCAGATCTGTTTCTCTGCTTTACCTTCGTAGTTACGTGTTAATAAACAACGAAGCCCTAAAACATCTCGAATGCGGGCCTCAGTAAAGACTGCTTTCATTATTGACCTGATTTAAATAATCTATTGAGTGAGTTTTGATTAAGTGTATTATGCAAAGAGGGATAATACAATACACATGTTTATTTTTTTATCTAGATATAATGGTTGCTCACAGGGCCGTAACATCATTGAATGATTCAGCTGTATGGAAACACATTAAATAACTCAAAACAAATATTAATTTTTTTAGGGGATTTTCCATTAAGATGGCACCACCTTAAACTCAACACCTTCACTGATAAAATACAGGGACATTTACATATTAAATAAAAACATAACTAGGGAATTCATTACTTAATACACTCTTTCCTCTGATACCCAATTAATCACATTTCAACACTTTTGAGTGACAATGTGAGGACGTCCATTTGATGATGATGAGGTTTTATTTACGGAAAGATGTGGCCCACTCATTATTATTTATTATAAACAAATGTTTAACATATAAGGTTCGTAGGCTCCTAAATTGTGCAATATTGTCTGCAATTGCTAACCTGAACGATTGATTTAACACCTCTTTGTATGGATTTGTCAAAAATAGTGTTTATTATTTCGCTGTTTTTAATTTGGGACGATAAAGAGATACGTTACAATGCTATTTATAGTGATAATTAATTAATTAATTATCTTATGGCTTTTAGTGGAGGGAGATCAGCAATTAACTGATAGTTAATTGCTCCAGGCCTGAAATGCCTGCACTTTTTTGTTTTCTATGCAGGTGGACCAACGGCTTAACGTGACTTTCGAACCACGGGAGCAGCCGAACGATCTTTTTGTCCCCAAGCCGGGAATTGAACCCGGCCCGGCTGATTGATAACCCAGAGATCTACCACTGAGCTACGACCACTGCCATAGTGATAATAAAGGACTATTATTACTATTATAGTGATAATAAGGAATGTTGTCGAGTTATTGACACAAGAAATGCTAACCATCATCTGGCGTGAGGTATAAATTCAACTCGAAAAGTAAAAAAAAAATGGAGAGATATGTTCTGTTTATTTATTGTAGTTAGGAAAAAAAACCTTAAGGAGTCAACTTAATGTTGTGCTGATATATGCCAAAATAAAATTAAAAATACCATCATGCACCACAAAGAAAATCCTATATGAACACCGGTAATTGTCATAAGATGTCAAATTCAAGTTATTGGGTATTATTTATGGTAGATTTTTCTTTCCTAGGCAATTCGATTGATTTTAGGTGAATCAAAAGGCAATTGAGATTAGGTGAATCAAAATACTTTTTTATAGTACTATGACATTTTTACCTAACCAGTGTGACCAACATAAACAAATGTTGTTACATTTTATTATTTAAGACTGTTAGAAAAAATTGCTTTTATTGTTAAATAATTTTAAATTAAAAAAAAATTCAAAAAATATTATGTCTTTATATTGTCCCTTTATAAGGTCTATTGTTTATATTTTATACTTAATTAACAATGACTATTTAATTTTCTTTAAATTTATCAATAATATTATGTCTCTTGAAGACATACGAAACAAAGTTTGGTTGGTTAGTGTACGAGAGAACGTTGGAAATCTCTAACATCGTCCACACGTTGTGAGGTGGTTACTGCCCTGAGGCTACGTGAAACAACCCTTCAAACAACTTCTGTTAAAAAATGTACCATTTAAAACCTCTTAACATTTTATTTCTAAAGTTTTAATTTTAATATGAATAATATGTATGAGAATAATTGTAGAATAATTAATTTAGAACATTTTTATGTTTATAAATGTAAGTCCGGCTTACTATTTTTTTAATAAAGTAAGAATAAAAAAAGAACTTTAAATGTGTATTTAATATGTAATATTATTTAGAATACATTTCATAAATTATTTTACCAGATACTAGGAAACGTTCAGGGGTTTCTTTTAACAAGAGGGGAGTTAACCGGTGGTATCGAAGGCTGCTTTCCTTCTGTTCCTATCTCATATTCATTATGCATTCAACAACTGTTGGAGTGAAACTTTACCTTTAGGCATGGGTTGTCTGTTATTACTTGAAGCTCAGGAAGAGTCAAATTATGTATTACTCTTTGACCAGTTATTTTTCGTGAGACTCTCATTTCTTTTGTAGGTCATAATTATGTGACTTTGGAAATATGCTTGGCTTGAAAAATATATAAATGAATATAAGTATGGAAATAACAATTCGTATATATATAATAACTTAAAATCTTGTTTATTAAATTAATTTGGGATTTGTATGATTCATTCTTTTATCTTGAGGAGTTTGATTAGTAAAATTTAGTTTTTATCATATTAATTGAGTTTATACCTTGAGAAATTAAATCTAAACCTTTTCGGTATAATACACAAACATAGTTACCTAACATAGAGAAAATGGTCCTACACCTTTTAAAGATACAAGACCAAATGACATTCCAAAAAGGGTACATGTAAAGCATGACTGTAGTGTGTACCAGAAGCGGTTGTTTATAATCACATTTTTATTTTGTTTTTGTTTTGATTATTTTTATGCTTTATAATAGTTAAGACTCACAACCACAATTTATTTGATTTATTTAATTTAAAATGTTACTTTATAATGACGTAGTTAAAAAATGACGATTCTTAGTGCAACACATTCGACGATATATCTGAAGAATGGATGTACTAACACGAACGACTTAAAATCTCACTACGGATCTAAAAATAAAGAATGAGATAAACAAATCGTGACATTTTATTGGAACACTAGGGGCCACAAACTTTCAAAGTGGTATTTGACTCGGTACATCCAACACCTGTGAGTAGTATAGGATTTAATGATGTCTCTGAAATACTAAATAAATATTACTAAAAACCAAATGTCCCACCATCACAAAGGGTAATATTCTCATGATCATTCAGACAAGGCGCTGTCTATAAGTCTATGTGTCATTTTGAACTAGCCTTGAGATCTCTTGCCGGTAAATGCAATTCTTTTCAAGCATTGGATGAGATGAAATGTTTAGAGACCAATTGAACATGGGTATGAATAACAACGAGTGGAAACTTTTAGGGCTTCATCCTCTTCATCATCCTTATTTTTATGTGTAGTGACTCAACAACACTACTCGGAAGTATTGATATCCAACAACATGAAATGCGAAACTCAAAGGTAAATAGTGTTAATATTTCTAAACACACCAAAGCAGTAAGCTGTAAGCAGCCTCCAAACCAATTGTAAAATAGAAAAATATATTTGTTATTTATCTCAACAAAGCAATAATTATTTTCGTTGTGGGCATTAGAAACACTCAAGCGATGAGGAATATCCTACCATAGGCACTGTCTACAAAGCACAACAAGTACCACAGGCACTGTCTACAAATGTCTAAACACTGGGCGAAACGTCATTAAGTATACAATCATTTGGTAGCTCAAAAAATTTAAAGTTGATTGTTGTTGGAAAAAATGACATTCCTCTATTTGGGTTGGATTGCGTCCTAAAATTCAACCTTCCCTTACGACCTGGCGCTTAAGTATGTACTGTTACTCACAAAGCAAATAATTACGCTCCTAGGAATACTCCTAAATACTAATACTCCTAATAATACTGTTAATAAAGCAGATTACTAAAGACTTTCCGACTATTCAACCTGGGACAAGTAAAATTGCAAAGTTTTATTACAATTTTCACAAGGTTCTGCTCTAGTTGTCTCCAAAATATGGCCCGTTCCTTTTTCGTTGTGTAAAGTGGTAGGGGTTAAACTTCAACGAATAGTAGAAAACCAAGTCCTTACACCGATAAATACATGAGAGGAGCCCATTAAATTGTCCTCACCTAGGAGCCATATTTTCACATACATTACATTGTCCTCACCTATTCTAAAAAAAACCTTTTTAACCTATTCTGATAAGTGCTCTCCTTCGTGAGCAAAACGAATATGTGCTGATTTGAAAAACACGATTAACAAGTACATACTTTCTGACAATTGCTCCATGCCTAAGGAGATTACTTCTAAGCTCAAAGGAGGACAGCAATTTAAGCCGTAGCTCAGTTGTAGAGCTCTGGGTTATCGCCCAGCATACCCGGGCTCAACTCCTGGCTCGTGAATAAAACAGACTCTTGGACGCTCCCTTAGGACGGAAGTCAAGTTAAGCCGGTGGTCCATATGTATAGAAAACCAAAGTGCATACCGTACCATTCCAGCGAGGGAAACTATCAGTTGGTTACTGATCTCCCTAAACTCTCATATATACAATAATTTTTGTAATTGACCCAGGATAAATAACATACAAAAAAATTGCTAATGTATATGTTGTCTAACATTCAAAAAATGCACCGGTTTTTATTTTGATCAAAAATATTAATTTTACTTATGACTTAAACACTTTACTTAAACATTTATGATCTCTCTATAAAGCTAAATCCAGGGCGCTAAGCCATTGCAGCCCAGCTTCACTTGCACAATGCAGGCCCATCAGCCCTTCTGGGAAAGCACTCAAAAGGCAATCGGTGACAATGTGAGTCATAGTCTGGAACTCCGCACCACAGATGCATGACTGATTTTCTGCCAATAACCATTTTTTATTTTCAATAATTACATCTTCCTACTCCAGTGCGGAATCGATTAAGTCCACTGATTCCAAGGAAGATCCATACCACCTACTGTTAAGGTCGGGTTGGCAATCAGAAAGCAATTACGACGTTGGGAAAATTCCTAGGAGGCAGTCCAGTCGTTATGGATGGAAAAGTTTGTGTCCGTCAACTGGGATGCTGTCCGCAGTGGTGGTTTTCGGGACCTCAATCGGCCCGTCATCTGTTGTAGGAAACAATAAATGGGCCGATGTGGAGCGCATAAGATCTTAATATATTCCCTATTGAGTGCATCTCTTCGTCTGGTTTCAGGTGGAGTGATATTACACAGGACCGAAAGCTAGGGGACGGGGGCTGCCATGAGTGTACCACTAATGGCTCTCATAGCCCTGTTTAGCTGGACATCGATCTCTCTAACATGTACACTGTACAACTACACAGGAGCACAGTACTCAGCAGTTGAGTAAACTAGGGACAGAGCAGTGGTTAGCAGAAAATGTGGGTTAGCTCCCCATGTGGAGCCAGCAAGGTGATAGACAATGTTAGTCCTGGTTCTCACCTTGGCTTCTGTCTTTTGCAGGTGGCTTTTGAATGTCAGGGACCGATCTAAATTGACCCCGAGGTAGTGTGGGTGTTCATTGTGCTTTAGCTCAACACCGTCAAATACAACTTTAAGCTTTTGGTGGGCCATTCTAGTGTTCAAGTGGAAGCAAGAAACCTCGGTTTTCGTTAAGTGTGGATTTATCTTCCAGGCTTTAAAGTATTCACCGAGGGTTGTGAGGTCATTTGTTAGTGTTTCCTCAGCTTTTTGGAATTAATGGTGACGATAAGCCAGAGCTATATCATCTGCGTAAACGAACTTAGAGTAGCGAGTATCACGAATGTCGTCTGTATACACATAAAACAGCTGTGGGGCGAACACTGACCCCTGTGGAAGGCCATCCTTTTGTTGCCTAAAAGTACTTTCCTTGAGTCTCAAATATACCTTAATCATCCTGTTGGAGAGCATTAAATTGAGAAGACGCAACAGGAAAGGGCAAGGAATCAGGTTGTAAAATTTAATAACAAGGCCTTTTCTCCAGACAGTGTCAAAAGCTGCTGTTAGATTTAAGAAAGCAACGGACGTTTTCAGTCTTCGCTCAAACGCATCCTCGATAAAAGAAGTAAGAGCTAGAACCTGGTCACAACACTTGTGCCCAAGTCTAAGCCCAGCTTGTTTGACGGGGATGCTGGAATGGAGAACAGGGAGGATTCTGTTGTATATCAACCTCTCTAGCAGCTTATAGCAAATTGATAATTATTATTGCTATACAGCAGCTTAATTGAGTTTAAACTACTAAATATTTTAAAGCCCAGCCCATCGTTAAGTGTTAATTTTTTATGTTTGATTAAGTTTTACTAAACGAACATTTGTTCATATAAAATGTTTTATTTTAGCTTTCAAATAGGTTATCAAACCACTGTATAGCACGAACCACACTGGGTAGAGTAGAGCTTCATTATTGCCAGACAAGGGCCCTTCCTAATGGGCTGGCCATGCATTAACAGACCATACAGCTGCGGAACTCTCGGTTACTTTCAAACAGTTATTGCTCGTAACACTTCTAATATTTGTTAATCCTAACCACAGCTAAGAACTCTTGTTCGATAAGGAATGAAAAGTGAAAAAGGGCTGTTTAAAAAAGGAGTGATATTTTGGAGAGATTCCAAATTTTTTTTTTTTTTTGCAAAAGTGGAGATTTATATACAGGGTGTCCACTTTCGACTGTCCGAAACTTTTCCATGTTGTTCGGAAAGCCAAAAGAAACAAAGAAGTCCATATAAACATATGCCCTAAAATTCTTCGTTAACCCGCTAGGCGCCATTTTTATTTTACATTTAATAATATTTATATCCGTAACGGATAGATCGATTGGGTTCATATTTGGCGTAGACCTTACTACAACAATGTTTATTAAAAGAAAAAAGTTATTTTTTTCCAGTGTGTATTGTCAAAATGGCAGCCATTTTAAGTTTCCAAATTCAAATATCTCAAAAAAGGAAATTTTACTAGAAACAAAAAATATTGAAAAATTAAGTTATTTAATCAATGAGACCAAGTTTGAAAAGATCTGAAAACAAATGTCAGAGCTATTGCGATTTTTCTATTAAAATAACCTAAATTTGCATTAATTATAATGTACAATGTGTGTTTTTCTGCAGAAAAATAGAAATAACTCTGTTATTTATTATTAGATATTTACAAACTTGGTCTTATTGATTAGATAATTTTATTTGAAAAACTTGTTGTTTCTTGTAAAATTTGTCTAAAATTTGCCGTTTTTTAGATATTTGTGTTTGAAATTTAAAATGACCGCCATTTTGAAAATACACACGAGGAAAAATCCATTTTTTCCCCTCTCATAAACATTGTCGTAGTTAAGGTCAATGCCAAATATGAACCCAATCCATACATCCGTTACAGAAATAAAAATTGTTAAGTGTAAAAACAAAATGGTGGCTAGTGGGTTAACGATGCATTTTAGGACATATGTTTATATGAACTTTTTTTGTTTCTTTTGGCTTGCTGAACAACATGGAAAAGTTTCGGACGGTTGAAGCTGGACACCCTGTGTATTACACCGGATAAAATTGATGGGTATAAAATAGTAAACTTACAATCTATTAGCTTAGATTTTTCTACGAATTAACTATGGAATTTGTTCATTCGTATTTTTAGTTTTTAATTGTGATATCGTTTATATATTAAATAAAAAACACCCCGCTGTAGCGTGCCGTGAGTGGCGGCAGTTAGGGTCCAGGTGCGGGGCTGAGATTGGTTCAGCTACACCCCAGTAGTTGCAACCCCCTTTATATTATAACATGATTACACTAGCTAATCTACTCGATGGATTGTCTGTATAAATATTGAAAACAAAATATTACAATATGTAAATATCTGGTGTCGTACCTCATATTTATCTACATAAATGAAAAAATAAAATTAATATTACAATCGAAATTTAATGTTTTTAATCGACAGTTATTTGCACATTATTTTAAAATTACCACATTGAGTACTGTATTTTTTATTTTTTATTTCCCTCGTAACAGTGTATACATTTCACTTACTGTTGGGATGGATTGGGATATTTAGTTTTTGTTTAAGTCCGAAAAAGAACGTTCATTATTATTATCATAGATGAATTTTATTTATTAAGTTACATTACAAATTTCACAAATAATACAAATTATAGCATTTCAACTATTTAATTATATATATATATATATATATATATATATATTATAAATACCTTTGTATGTAAAAGTAAAAAATTAGTTTTTTTTAAATAAAATAATGATTTTAAAAAGAAATTAGCGTAATAAAATTAACTATTAAATAATTGTACTTCGAACTATTTAATGATTTGAAGACAAATGGTACTCTCTGGTAATATATCAAAGTCGTTATGATATAAAAGGGATATTTACAAACCAAACATATATAAAACTACATTTTATTAATAATAGAACTGAACGAAAAGTATTGTTTTTCGAACAAAAAGGGGTATTAACATCAAGATAGTCAATAAAGTCACTGTTCTACATGCATGCAATACCCAACAGGACTCTTTACTACGAGTGTTATTAAAAATCAGAGCAAAAACCTCTCTCACATCTGCCCCGGGCCGGGACTGCTTTGACTCTGTCTGGTAATCCAACCCGAACCCGCGGCTTGTTTCATTAAACCAATGTACCACTGGAGAAGTTACATGAAACCTGTGGTTACAAACGATTGATTGTTTTACATTGTATTTTATATTATTTGGGTTAAAAATACTATATAAATAATGTAAAAAATGTTTGTTGAATAATAATTCCACATAAACTTATAATGAACGCATTGAAAATCTTTATATAATAATTTTAAATAAAGAATGTGATTAGTTATATTTCTATGGAAGATGAAATTTTTATCCATTTAAAAAGCTAGTTATGCTAAGCCACAATTAAACAACCATATGAAAATCTTATAAGTTTTAACAAGATAATTTTTATTTAACTAGTGCACTTGTTGCTCAAAATCGAGCAATTTATTTTATACAATACAAAAGTTACATTTATTTTTAAATCAATAATATCCAAGCAATATAATATTGTAAAAATCAATTATCACGAAAAACTATGTTTAAAATTCTCAAACCACTTCCAACGTGACTCTAGTGGGCAATTTTAAATTCAATGTGTAGAAAGCGCCCTTATTTCAGTCTGATCCTCACAACGTTTTGGTGGAAAAAACTACAGACCGAGCCCTATCCAATGACACAAAAAACTTGGAAATCGGTTGAAGGTTGTAGGAGGAGTTCTCTTAACATAAACCCCTCAGTGTATTAAATAATACTTGTCAGATGTCTAAACAGAAAATATCGATGCTGTGTCTTACAGAATTGCAAAATAAGCTTTAAATCTATTTTAGATAAAGAAGACGATGAAAAATACTTATTTTACTAGCTTCAAATATGTTTAGCATTATCTCATAGAGTATAAATGCTTAATTGGTTAAATCGCTGCTTTTGAAAATTAAATTGTTCACTTGATCTTATACAAAGACATCACTTTAAAACATGGTGATGAATTTACTTTTTTTGTTGCTATTTTTGTTCAACAACTCCTTCATTTCAGTTATTTCCATTTTGTTTAATGTTTCTTTTTAGTATCTATCATGAAAACCAAGATTAAAACTAACTCATCAATTGTAATTAAATTATAATGGATTTTGAATATTGTTTTATCCCAGAAGGTTCAGAGAAACTTCATCAACTTTAGAATATATTTGAAGCTCAGGAACAGATTTACCCACGCAAAGGTTACAGTAATATTTTGTTACAGCTCTGGGAATTTTGTTTCTGCATTTGACAAGGTATATTATAAGTTAATCAAAATTTCAATATCTTTAAAACAAGTAATAATAATCACATAGTACTGTTTAATATTTTTTACAACTATTGAAGAAATTTGCTATATTTTTAATCCGTTCTTTACAACAAACTTCTCAACAAAAGTTAATTTAAGTTATTGAACATTTTTTACAAGATTTATTTCTTATACATGGCAGATATATAATTTTGGGTCAATATAATTTGAAATTCATTCAAGAGATTGTATGTACTGAGATCAGTACATAACTCTTTTCTTAAAGTTGTTGAAACACAAGTAAAACATTTACCTTTCGTTAAAAAAACACTTCAATTAAAGATAAGGATTTGTGCACAATGACCAGAGAGTATTTAGACTAATTTCAACGTCAAATGATTTACAAACAAGACCTAGAGCCAACAACCAATTGCTAGCCGGAAGTGGTTACTCACCAATAACCGGAAGCAATAAACCATTGGTGGTACCGTGGTTTGAACCAGACCAAAGTGTGCCCTAGGTGATTTCCGTCATTCGTCATATTTAGATATCCGTATGGAAATATAATTTCAATACTCTATATTGTTGTCAATAAATTTATCCAATAAATGACAATCATAGTCGTTTTATTAATTTTGAAGTGTTTAAAACAAATTTTAAACTAAAACATATACAGTATAAATTAAGAACCTGCACTTAAGATAGAGGAAGAGTATTAAGTACTTTTTTTGTATTGTTGTACAACATGTTATATATTGCATTATGCATGCCGTGGTATACAGGGTGTTCGGAAAAAACGTTTCAGGAATTCAGGAGGTTATTGCTCACATCAAAATAAGCAAAAAAGTTCCTGTAAACATATGTCCTAAAATGCTTCGTTAACCCGCTAGCTGCCATTTTGTTTTTTACACTAAATAATTTTTATTTCCGTAATGGATCATTGTATTAAGTTGATATTTGGCATGCACCTTTATCATAGCAATACCCATTTTCAAGAAAATATTTATTTTTTTCCAATTTGTATTTTCAAAATGGCGGCCATTTAAAAATTTTAAACTAAAATATCTCAAAATCGGTAAATTTTATAAAAATTTTATTAGACACAAAAAAGTTGACAAATTTAATTATCTAACCAATGGTACCAAGTTTGTAAGGATCTTACAACAAATAACTGAGTTATTGAGATTTTTATGCATAAAAACATTGATTTTGCTTTGTAATTAATGCAAATTAAGGTAATTTTAATTGAAAAATCCCAATAACTCAGTTATTTGTTGTCAGATCCTTACAAACTTGGTACCATGGTTAGATAATTAAATTTGTCAACTTTTTTGTTCAGAGTAAAATTTTTATAAAATTTACCGGTTTTGAGATATTTTAGTTTAAAATTTTAAAATGGCCGCCATTTTGAAAATACACATTGGAAAAAAATAACTTTTTTCTTGAAAATGGGTATTGCTATGATAAAGGTGCATGCCAAATATCAACTTAATACAATGATCCATTACGGAAATAAAAATTATTTAGTGTAAAAAACAAAATGGCGGCTAGCGGGTTAACGAAGCATTTTAGGACATATGTTTATGGGAACTTTTTTGCTTATTTTGATTTGGGCAATAACCTCCTGAATTCCTGAAACGTTTTTTCCGAACACCCTGTATATGTGTCACAGTGACTAAAATGTGTATATTCCATTAATTGTTGCAAAGAGTAGTTTTAGCGTGTAATTCAATTACGATGTATGCCCGTGGTAAATTATAATTAGCTTAGAGTTTGTTTAACTGTTTGCGCGTTAGAGCTTAGTGTACCGTACCGTAAATAAGCAATATTAAAACTTACACATGAAGGTTTTACACTAGTAATAAGTATTATTAAAGGCTAACAAAATGATTACTTGAAATAAATTACTAATCATTATCAAACTAAAATAATGATATATGAAATAAAATAACATATATAACTGCTATCCAACAAAATGGTATAAAACAAGTTTAATCTGTAAATGAATCTAAGTAAAGTGTGCTACCATTTCATCAAAAAAGCGTCCTACCACTCAAAGCTACTTCAACTGATTGAAAATGACGTGCTATTACAAATAATGGTTATATAGGTAGTACAAACTATATAGAGCTAATTTTAAATTAATGTATTATTTTAAATTATTGTAATTTTATATGTAATGTATTTACCATTAATGCTTGTAATGGTAAATAGTTGTTGACAAAGTTCGATTAATGTAAATAACCACACAAGAGTCCTCCCACGTCAACCACATAAGCGTCTTACCAAGTCGATTACACTAGTGTTCTACCACGCCAACCACCCAAGCATCTTACCACGTAAACCACACAAACGTCCTGCCACGTCCACCACACAAGCCTCATACGACGTCAACTACACAAACTTCATACCACGTAAACCCCACAAACGTCCTACCACGTCAACCACACAAGCATCTTACCACGTAAACCACACAAACGGCTAGACGGACACATAAAAAATATAGCCACACTTCCTGCCTTTTGCTTTAATTTGTTTACTTAATAACATTAGATCAGACCTTTTTGAGGTAAGAAACATTAACTAACTAATACATCAGATTAAAAATTGCAATTATTGACCTCGCTGAAATTAATTTCGTATATTTTATGTTTGATTTGAGATAACTTTTGTATGAAATTTACTAGTATTTTTAATAATAGACATCACTATAAGCCCCTTGGGTAAATATGAGAAGAAACGTTAAAACACTCATCTTATTGTAGCTACTGCACATGACACAGTGTGCACAAGTTTGCATGAGCAAATTGCTTAATTTCAGACGGTTATTGAAACGACAGCAAACTTGCCGGTCTGTGGTTCTGCCTGCAGCTAGCGCTGTAGGTGACAGGTTTTGTTAGATGGAAAACTTCTATCCCATGGCGCAGCATGTTTTATATTTACTATTAAAATACGTACATTTTCTAATAGAAAAGAAATATCTTTCATTGTAAAGAAAAATATTTACCTTTATAGTTTTTATAGATTCTACAATAAACTAATATCAGAAAAAAATATGTAACCTACCGATTGTAGAATGTCAAGAGAATCGTTTATAAATATAAAGTAATAAAATGAAGAAATTTTATGATGCACAAATATACTTTGTATGTTGCACCGTACAAAGTACGGTATTGA
The DNA here is from genome assembly GCA_030545055.2 of Neoaliturus tenellus. NCBI lineage: Eukaryota > Metazoa > Arthropoda > Insecta > Hemiptera > Cicadellidae > Neoaliturus > Neoaliturus tenellus. The sequence continues at coordinate 2,553,437 of CM061533.1, forward strand.
AAACACAATTTACGGTACTGAATTATGGTTAATTAAAGTGACCATAACTTAATCCTTCAACTTAAATCTTGTGTTAAATCACTACATAAATCTCATATAAAATGATTCAATTGAAAAATAGGCACAGTATCTTTGACATGGTTGCGTAACATCAGCAGCACATGTTACTCGAAATTCCTTATAAAAAATATAATACTAAATTATGTGTTCAAACAACTTTAACATCTGTCATGATGGTTAAAAACCCAAGAGGTGTTCAGGGTTTCGTGAAAATTAAAGCCCATATTTATCCAGTATTTAAACATATTTTAGTGTCAGTTCATTAGTTAAACTAGTTTTAAAACAATGTGTCGTTTTTCAACTACACTGTATATTTTGCTACATATTTACTAAACGATAAGTTACACTCCATAAAACAGATAACAATCAAAAGTCCTAGGACCTCGAGGATAGCACACCAAAACTACACTACGGTTTACCCACCCCAACTAAAATGAAAATTAAAAACGCTGCTTCCTCAAATGAATTCCTACTCAATTCAATTCATTCAAGAATTCATGAAATGAATTGAGTTAAATTCAACAATGAATTGAATTGAATAGGTTATGAATGGTAGTTTTCATCACTACTAGCAAAAGTGGGTCTTTTTGGTGCGCAATCGTGTTTTTAAAAACGATTAAGCATCAAAAAGACACTTTTGCTACGAGTGATGAACAAAGTTTTTTATCATGATGAGAAAGTAGACTTTTAATCGTTAAAAATATTAACTATAAAGTTGTATTTTCGAGGTTATATTTACAAAGTAAGTAATATGTAGTGTTTATATTTCTGTTATTTACAAACAATGCTCTTTTTAACGTATGAATTTCAAAATTCTGCTCCTTAACATTAATAAATGTATACTAATATACTTAGCAAACAGCTGACTTTTCAGTACTAGGACCTAAAAAATTCTCCAGATGATTTTTCAAGTCCTAGGACAAAAAAAATCGGTTTTGGTACTATTAAGAGAGCAAAAAACAGGCTGATTTCGTGCAGAATGATAAAAAAATGTTTTTGATTTGAAACCAATCTGATAATTCGATTATACTGAACGAACGAACAACCAAACAAAACCTTTACATTAATCCAATTTGCATGAACTAATTGGAAAAATATACTTCATCCCACACAAAGCTATTTAAACTGAAAATTCCTGTTTAACTGTAGGTGTTTGGTTCATTTTTAATAAAATACGGATTGTCATTTGTTTATTTTAGTTCAACGTCAGTAGTAAGGGCGGCGATTCAGTTCCGGGGGTTACCTGTAGAGGGCGCTAGTGTCGCTAAATAAACCTAAGGTACCATGCACTTACAACCTCACCCTAGAGGCTGTTTCTAACCCAACAAGCACTATAGTGTCTATTTCTAACCTAACAAGCCTTATAGTGTAGCATTAATTATGTTTTTATGAATAAAATTTACACTTGGCGAGGACAGGTTTCGAACCCGACACGCTGGCGTATGACGCCGATGCTCTACCTGTGAGCTACCAAGGTATTTGGAGGAAGGTGGCGGAAATGTGTCTGATAACGCGGTATCTGCGGTCTGTGGCGGCGGCGGCGCGTGGCATTGCTTCTGTAACTGCATTCTTCTCTTTATATTTTCTTATTTATTTTAATGTGAATTATTGGAGCAACTTGTATTATATTTGGCTATTTATTTTTCAATGATGTATAATGCTGTAATGTGGTATTTATATTGAATTACAAGACCCATTACTTGATTGGTATTTATTTCTAGTCCCTATATGCTGTAGAGGTTTGTACTCTGAGATACACAGACCTGCTACTTTTGATCCCTATGAAATGTTTTTACTCTTTTTACAACACTCCAAGGTATCTGCTGTGTCCTCTACATTAATGTACCTAAATTAATGTTGTACTATACTGGTTTAAACACTGTAGTCCCTGTGAATTAGAAATATTGGTATCTGTTTTCTGGGTGGTAATTAATGGTATATTTTTCTTTCCTAATTAAAATACTTTTATTTATTGCTGTACTGTTTTTATAGAGAGTTATATAAGAAGAAAGGTGTTACTTTCCATTTTACTTGCATTTTAAATATTATTTTCTACTTAATTTAGCAATAATAAGCTGTTGTACAGTTTATATTTGGAATATTGATGATCGCTATCTACCTAGTAATTAATTTAAGATAATGTTGTACTTTTCCTCACTGGTAGTATAAATTTTGACTATGAGTTTCTGCTATTTTATTTCTGAATATTTTATATTAAAAATTAAACTATATAATTTTTGCAGGAAAGTCCTTATGAAGGAGGTTTGTGTAGTGTAGATTTTTTAGTTATAGTCTGACTTATTTTGCAGCAGATTTAGTAGACTCTAGTAAAATATTTTTTATCTAATTATTTAGAGAGATTAATTTCGTGTGAAGATGTAGGTAATCTGAAGAGTAGGTCTTAAAGTAGTTTGGGACTAATTTTGAAAACAGATGGAAGCTGTTCTGATACTGAAGTACATTATATTATGTTTATATTGTATAATACTGAACCATTTCTTGGGAAGAGATGTGACTAACATTTTAAGGTAGATAGAGGTGAGAGGAGAATTACTGTGTAAAGAATTTGCTGTGTAAAGAATTACATTTTAAAGTAATCAACAATTTTATACTGTATTATTTGGGGAAATATCACTTACTTGGTAATGTATCCTATGCACTAGTAAACTTACTTTGATTATTTTATGCGCGCGAATTAACTGAAACATCTCTGTCTACATACAGTTTATCAACCGACCACTTCCGCTCTGATAATCTGCGGTGTCCCAGTCTCAAGGCTAGGAATTGTCAGTTATATTATAAAAATTATTTGATTTATGTAATTGGTTTTAATGTACTGGACATTACTATATTGACTTGGAGTAATAGAGCATTTAATGTAAAATTAACTAGATACTAGGCATGTCTTCTTGGTGGGTTTGACCTGGTAAATTTGTAATAATTTATAAAGTTTATTTAAATGCATAATTTTTTTCAGAGTTCTGTTAAAGAACTACTACTACAAATGATACTAAAAACAAAGCAAAATGTTTGTTTGTATCTACACTTAACTTTATTATTTTGTGTTATGAAAAGTCTATCATTATTTTTATAGTTTAGTTTTTAAATCTTAGAAATTGAAGCATTTTTATCATCTGACCTATATCCTTTCTGATAATATGTGGAGTTCCACTGTCAACTCTCCGTTATATTCTGTTAGATAAACTATTTGTTTCAAAGTTCTGGGTATGGCTTACAAATTTCGACATTATAAATATTGACTTTAAATAAAAAAATATGAGGCTAGCTTGAAGAGTAAAAAGTAAAATGATGAATAATGTATCAGATACTGTTGTGTATGGTTGAGTGAATAACACTTAAATAGTATTTTACTTATAAAATTCTCATTATTTGGTGTTGTTGAAAGCCTACTTATGCATTTTAAATTAAGTCTTTAATTCTTAGGAGCTGAACTAATTTTAGTGTTGATGTAGACCGTAATTTCATAATAGCTGAGCAAGCATCCTTGACTTGGTGATGAAACAATCGTGTCTCACCGTGACCAGTTCTAGTCCTGTGATTGGTCGGAATATGGAAGCGCGCCATTGGTAGATAATGGGTGCGCTGCGCTCTGATTGGCTGGGCTTATCTACCTCCACCGATCGCTGCTTGTTCTCGCTCTCTTTGCGTCAGGCTTTCGTAGCGAACGGACCTATCTAGCTCCCATGTGTTGTGTACTTGCTATCTGCGTTGCTTAGCTCCGGTTTTATGTTGTGATACTTATTTGTGGTTAGTATTATTTTGACTTATGTAGTAATTGTTCATTATATAACTAGCTTTACACTTGTGATGTCTTAGTCTGATTTCAGTTGTTATACTGTTCGGACGCGGGTAACATAACCTCACTTTTTTGTCTTATACGTTGACTTTTAATTAATTTTGACCATGGAATCGTCTTCTAAAATGGGTTCACCAAAAACTACTGAACCTGTTAAAGTTCTAAGTGAGGACCAGACGTACATAAAGAAATTCAGATTATATGGCCTTAGAACAATTTTTAAATTTTCTAACCCTCCTCCCGAAACAAATGAAATTGATTGGCTAAGACAAGGTTTTGCTCAAATTGTTAGTGATATGAAGAAACAGTCCCATGAAAATGATATGCTTGGTTTTACATTGCAGAGTCTAAATTTGAAATCAAAAGATCCGGGATATGTTGATTTTCGACCAGCTAAAGATGTAGATGCAGATGTTTTGTGGGGAGTTTTTGGAGGAATTATTCAAAGTAATTCTGAATCTATTAAATCAACTGATACTTTTAAAGTAGAATGTTCCCGAATTAATCTCCCTGTAGGGTCTGGGGTACGTAGGAGACCTGGGCTGTACAATAGTTTCAATGAAGAGTGCAAGGCAAGACGGGGAATTGTAGTTATTAATAATAAAGATAACCTGTGCCTACCCCGAGCTTTGGTAGTGGGTAAAGCCTACGCAGAAAAAGATCCTCAGACTTATGCTATTCGTATGGATAAAGGCAAAAAACAGACAATTAAGGCTCAAGAGTTAGTCGCGGAAGCACGAGTAGAAATGTCCGAGGATGGTGCAGGCATTCCGGAACTTGAGAAATTTCAAGAACATCTGAAGGATTTTAAAATTACAGTGTATAATTACAATTCTAAAGGACGGAATGTTTATTTCTCTGGGGACAATGAAGATGCTAAATTCAAAATTAACTTGCTTTTTCATAGAGGCCATTATAATGTTATTATCTCACTAACTGCTGCCTTTGCCTGCACCTATTTCTGTGAAGCGTGTCATATCCCCTATGACCATAAAGGGCATCACCGTTGCTCTAATATCTGTTCTGCTTGTCATTCCATCTCCCCACCCTGTAAGTTAGAGCATGGTGGCCTTACCTGCCGTCTTTGTAGCCGCCACTTTAAAAATGAGAGATGTTTAGTTGCACATAAAGGGGAAATATGTAAGTCGATTAAATTTTGCCGTGACTGTCAAAAAATGATTTTCTTGGATAAACGTAAATCAGTACATGTGTGCGGAGAGGTTTTTTGTAGCATGTGCGGGGAGTTTATGCCTGAAAACCATAAATGTTTCATGAAGGTGGACAGGAAAAAGCCAAATGAAAAGGATTATTTGTTTATTTTCTTTGATTTTGAAACCAGGCAAGATGAAAACCTTCCATCTGATCCAGAGAAAAAACTGCATCAAGTCAATCTGTGCGTATCCCAACAATACTGTTTCAAATGTATTAAGGGAAGTGAATGTGAAACTTGTTTTGAGAGGCAGAGAGTATTTGTTGAAGACCCAGTAAAACAGTTTATGGACTATGTAATGCAAGTAAGGAAAAAATTTAAACATGTTTGTGTGATTGCACACAACGGGCAGGGGTTTGACTTTCAGTTTATTTTAAAGTATACATTGGAAGAGACTAAATTCACACCCGAACTTATAATGAGAGGTTCCAAGATTATTTTGATGAAGATGGATAACGTTAGATTTGTTGATTCCTTAAGCTACTTTCCCATGCCTCTAGCTGCACTCCCGAAAGCGTTTGACTTGCCTCCGGAGAAAAAGAAGGGCTATTTCCCGCACCTATTCAACACAGTTGCAAATCAAAATTATGTAGGTCCGATGCCCGCAAAAGAGTTTTACTGCCCTGAGAATATGTTTGAGAAACCCCACGATGACTTTGAAAAATGGTATGACGAACAAGTAAATAGCGACTATGTGTTTGACTTTCAAAAAGAGATTTTGGAGTATTGCATTTCGGATGTAGAGATTTTGGCGCAGACGTGTATTAAATTCAGAGCTTTGCTTCTTGAAGAATGTAATGTTGATCCGTTTCTCGAGGCTGTAACCATTGCCAGCGCGTGCAACTTGGCTTTCCGCCGTAATTTTCTAAGGTCCAGAACTATCGGTCTTATACCAAAGAATGGATATAGGCTAACAGATAATCAGTCAGCCGTGGCCCTACAGTGGTTATCTTGGGAAGAGGAGAAGCGCGGTGTTAGGATTGAGCATGCTGGAAAGGGGAGAGAAGTTAAAATTAATGGGGCGAAAGTAGATGGTTTTGATGGGAAAAATGTTTATGAATTCCACGGGTGTTACTGGCACGGATGCCCTAAATGTTTCCCTTACAAAAGAGAGGCTCCTCTGAAGGAGGATCCCTCTGATTCACTTCACTTGCGCTATCAGAGAACTCTGAAGAAAATTGAGAAACTTGGAAGTAATGTTATTGAAATGTGGGAGTGCGAGTTTAGGAAAATTAAAAAAGATGAAAACCTTAAACATTTGGAAAGTTTGCCGATATTGAACAGCCTTCCGCTTAATCCTAGAGATTCTTTCTTTGGAGGTAGGACCGGTAATGCAAAGACTTACCATAAATGCGTGGAGGGAGAGACTATACAGTATGTAGATGTTTGTTCTCTTTATCCGTATGTTAATAAATATTGCAATTACCCCGTAGGCCACCCTGAAATTTATGTAGGAGATAGGGAGTGCAGAGAGCGGGGACTTGGCGTAGAAGGTTTGCTCAAATGTAAAATTCTGCCACCTCGGGACCTATACCACCCGGTTCTTCCTGCGAAGATTAATAATAAATTAATGTTTGTTTTGTGTCAAACTTGTGGGGATATTTTGAACCAAGGAGAGTGTTGTCACAACAGTGACGAGAGGGCATTGGTAGGGACTTGGACAATGCAGGAGATTAGAAAGGCAGTAGAGAAGGGATATGTAATTCTGGACATGTATGAACTCTGGGAATATCAAGTAGCGACATATGAAAATGGGGGATTGTTTACTGATTTTATTAATAAATTTTTGAAAATGAAACAGGAGGCGTCAGGGTTTCCTAGTTGGTGTATGACTGAGGAAGATAAAGAAAAATATATTGCAGACTATTTTGTACATGAGGGAATAAAATTGGAGAAAGACAAGATTGCCAAGAATGGGGGTTTAAGGTCTCTTGCAAAATTAATGTTGAATTCATTCTGGGGAAAATTCGGACAGAGAGAGGATATGACTAAGGCTTCAATTATAAGAAATCCGAAAGATTTCTTTCGATTGATGACACAACCGGGAACTACAGTAAAATCAGTTCAGATTATAAATGAAGAAGTTTTACTTGTTAATTGGCAAAATATTGAAGAAGCTACTGAATCTCTCCGGTCAGTAAATGTTGTGATCGCGGCTTATACTACTGCCCATGCCAGACTCAAATTATATGAACATCTTGAAAAGTTGGGAGGTCAAGTCCTATATTACGATACAGATAGTTGCATATATTACTTCCGGGGCAGTTTGTATAAAGTGCCTACAGGGGACTACCTTGGGGAAATGACCGATGAGTTAGTAGAGTACGGGCCCGGGTCCTACATAGTAGAGTTTGTATCTGGAGGGCCGAAAACCTATGCATACCTTGTCTGGTCAACCAACAAACAGAAACTAATTCCTGTATGTAAAGTAAAAGGTCTAACACTGAACCTCAAGACATCTAAATTGGTTAACTTTCAGACATTAAAAGAAATGGTTTTGAGTGAATCCGCTCAAGTATTACAAGTCGAAGAGAATAGAATTAGACGTACAAAGGATAAAAATATTGTAACAGTCACTGAAACCAAACAGTTTAAAATTACAGGCCCAAAAAGAAAACTAGATGATAACTATAATACCCTCCCGTATGGATTCTGTAAAATTCAAAGAATTGCTTGAGTTTCATTACACCATGGTCACCTAATAGACGGTGTTTTCATCTTATTACCATTATTTGCTCTCTAACTACCGTACTGGTTGGACGTGCTCTAGAGCTGCTCTCTCCAACTATGGCGGTTTTCCTTAAATTTTTGTCTAAAAGAAAACTAAATGAAAATACGAAATTTTGCATTATATCCTTTGAATATGAGTTTTCTCTTACAAGCCCAATAGAGACATGTGAATGGCCTCTAGCGTTTTCAAAGTACATAGTAGATACAATTTCAGATGGATGTTCTTCAAATACTCATGTTGGAATAACAATAACCCATGCTAATGGTTCAGGCAATATTCCGTTTATGCCTTTACATAATCTAACTCCACCGGTTTTTGACGATCACTTTGAAAAAATATTTTGTGATGTTGAAAAACTATCTGGGCCATTGAATGTGGAAGTATCACTGGTTACAATTCCAAGATGCTACATTCGATAGTTGTTTACAGACTTGTGACATACTGGTTGCTCACATCTGTTGTAATTGATGCTGAAAGTTACTGCATTCTTAAAAAACCAAGGAGGTCAAGCAGAGTAAACATTATAACTCTGATTTTTATCTTGACCCCTTATAAAAATACTAAAAATAAACAAAAAAAAAATGTGTGAATGTGTGTGCGTGTGTAGGAAGTTAGTAAGGCAAAGTCTTGAAAACTTCCAGTCCGTGGAGAGGTCACCTGTCAAGGCTGGGTTAGCCCCTGGTAAGTCCTGACAGATGAGTGGGTTTGCCTAAAAACAGTAAAACATTGTGTTCCCCACGACCGCCACGGACTAAGGGCTTAGTAGATTGAGATGCCCTGACTCGAGGAGGGTTTGGGTTTCGCCTTCGAAAAGCCCGGTGTGAATGAAGGTCCCTGGCGTGGCTGAGGAAAAGGCCCGTAAACCTGTATGAATGGTGTAAAAATGTTAAAAAAAGAAATAACGGGGGAGGCAACTAGTTTGGAAGGCCTCCACGGACCATGGTGGTGGTGGAGCCATGGTTTTTTAAATTCTCAAAGGGAGAGGACATTAATCTGTGCAGAGTATAAGCCAGTTATATTCTGGATGACTCTTGCATAGAATAATGTTTAACCTGGGTGTATAAAGCTCTCGGTGGTAAAAAATACCTCAGAGTTGTGTTCTCTCAAGGTATATTACTGTCGAGGGTGCTATACACGGGCGGTCTCAAACCCCGCTCTATTATCTTACAGTACATTTAATACTTAAATTATACAGCGAGTGGATATTTGATTCACTTTACCCACTCCTTACAATATTTCTGTTAATTTTATGATACAGTAAAAAAGCAACCGGCGTTTTTAGAGGTAGAGATGCTGCAAATATATTGTATAAAGCAATTAGAGACCATGTTAGAGAAAAATATTGTAAAATATCCGTGGGGTAGGCCTACTGGGGAGGTGCCCACGTTAAAGATACACCAACGCGCCTACAACTGTACGGCCTGGCATACATGCCTACCGTGGTGTGGAAAACAGTTGAAAACAAAGGGGGTAACGAAACGTTACCCCCTTCGAACCGCAAAGATAATAAGTATTATATGTCTACCTATTTTGATAAAAAAACTACACTGGCCCATTTTCTTTCCGCACTTGACTTACAGTGAATTTTATGATTCAATAAAAAAGTAATCCGTGTTTAGAGGTAAATATGCTGTCAATATACTGTACGAAGCAATTAGAAACCATGTGGATGGCAATATTGAATGTAAAATTATAAATGTTTTTAGGGGAGGCGATCTGCCTCTACTGACATACATTGAAAACATAACATATACATTAATGAATCCAAAGCAATGATTAGAAGTTTAAATTCTTCAATTATAACACAGGGTAAACCTTGAAATATTAAGTCTGGTTTTACATGTGAAATCCGTGGGGTAGGCCTACCGGGGAGGTGCCCACGTTAAAGATACACCTACGCGCCTACAACTGTACGGACTGGTATTTATGCCTACCGTGGTGTGGAAAACAGTTGAAAACAAAGGGGGTAACGAAACGTTACCCCCTTCAAACTGCAAATATAATAAGTAATATATGCATATTTAACAGATGCAGCGTTTTTTGACATTAAATTTTTACTATAAATTAATTTTTTCATTTCTTTTAAAGATGCTGGCAGACTCCTTTACTATTTCATATTTATAAATGTACATTAAAATCACTTTTATTTGAAAAAAAGCGACATTCACCCCAATCACTACAATAATTGGAGTAACAACCATGAGCCCTGTTCTCTCTGTACTTGACTTACACTTAGAACAGGCGTCTGCTAGCTGTAATTCCTAACCTCAAATATGTCAGTACTACATTCCTACATATTTGATAACAGCCCTGTAACTGTCTTATTCGATTCTGAGAACAATCCATGGTTTAAAGCAAAATATATATGTAATATACTAGGTTATGAAAATTCAAATAAAGCAATCAGAGACCATGTCAGAGGAAAGTATCGTAAAACATTTGAAAACAAAGGGGGTAACTTTTCGTTACCCCCTTTGAACTTTCAAAAACATACTGTATTTATCAGTGAACCAGGTTTGTATGGATTAATTATGAGATCTAAGATGAAAGTAACTGAAAGATTCCAGGATTGGGTGTTTGGAGAAGTCTTATCATCTATTTGTAAATATAGGGTATATGTTCAAATGTGCATGTAATATATGGTAAATATGTTCAGAATAAAATTTTTAACAGACACAGTTCTTGAATATAGCATTGGGAAACAACAGAAAGCTAATTAAAATGTTGACTGATTAAACTTCTAAAGTTTGCAGTTATGACAGAAGATGTGGGTTTGAAACTTGTATTCTGTACCTGGAGAAGGATGCGTACTATAAACATTATGGTTTAACAGAGTATAAATGTATCAGAGATGAAAAAGTCACCATAAAAACAACACTAAGAGGACAAAAGGAGATGGTATGTGCCTTTTGAGGTATCATCGAGTACCTAATGATGTAAATATTTTATTAATGAACCAGATTTATATGAATTTGTTATCAAACTAAAGTGAAACGTTTCCTTGAGTTCATATAGAGGTGGAAACAGATACGCCTTTCTCAACATCTTATATTGTAGAATTGCCTATATTTCATGCGAATTCTGCTATTTGAAAATATTATGCCATGGCTGTGAATTGTTTTAAACAGATCCTCTGACTCATGAGTTGTATGTTTTCATTGACTATTTCGCTATTGTGACCGTAAAATTTCAATTTGTACAGTAACCTGTATCATTGATGCCTAGCCTTTTGAGTTTTTGCGGGCAATTCCTTGTCGTGACTGTAAATTTGTAAAGTCTACGGTCATCTGTATATCCAATACCCCTACAATAGGTTTTCAGCGGTAGTGTCCTTACATGACTGTAACATCATAAAGTCTACGGTCATTTGTACCTCCAGTCCCCTTGATTTAGTTTTCAGCGGTATTTTATTTAACTTGACTGTAAAGTAGTAATGCCTTCGGTCACCTGTATAACTAAGCCCCCTATGTTTCTTTTTCAGTGGTAATTTTCTCAAATAACAGAAAATTTGTAATGTCTTCGGTCATTGTATCACCAAGTCCCCTTAAATTTAGTTTTCAGCGGTAGTTTCCTTAAATAACAGTAATGGTTCACAGTATGTAGTCATCTGTATAACTAATACCCCTATGTTTCTTTTTCAGCGGTAATTTCTTTTCTTGACTGTAATATTTTAAAGTCTACGGTCATATGTAACACCAATCCCCTTAAGTTTGGCTTTCATCGGTCTTACCTCCCCTCAACCAGACTCTTGTAAGTTGTAATTCATCTATAATACTAAGCCCCTTGATTTAATTTTCAGTTGTAATTTATTTACCTTGACCATCATCTTTCAGTGATCTGTACCACTATGCCCTTTAAGTTTTCAGACAGTCCTCACCTTACATTGATTGTAATATTTTAATTTCTAAGGCCATCTGTATCACTTACCCTTATGTTTTGATTTTCACCGGACGATTCCATGCATTGACTGTAACGTTGTAAAGTTTACGATCGTCTGTATCCATTGAGCCTCTTAAGTATGATTTACAGTGAGACGTAGCTAGGAATGTCTTTGCTGACAACAAAAATTTTATTTGTTATGAGGGCTATTTCTCAATTGGATCGTATTTTTCATTTTTACAGTAAAAACTCGACTAAAAAAGTAAGTCAATTGAGTTTTGTTGAAGATGCTTATATTTTTAACTGGAAGAAATTTGTATTTTGAACAAAATAATTTACACAGAGATCGTTATTAGGTTAAAATAAGTTTCTTTAGGTTAGGTAATTTATAGTGAGATCGTTATTAGGTTAAAATAAGATGCTTTAGGTTAGGTTAGATTATAATTTGATTAACATGGAATAAAAAATATATAAAGTGTCCATGTTAATCAAATTATAATCTAACCTAACCTAAAGCATCTTATTTTAACCTAATAACGATCTCACTATAAATTACCTAACCTAAAGAAACTTATTTTAACCTAATAACGATCTCTGTGTAAATTATTTTGTTCAAAATACAAATTTCTTCCAGTTAAAAATATAAGCATCTTCAACAAAACTCAATTGACTTACTTTTTTAGTCGAGTTTTTACTGTAAAAATGAAAAATACGATCCAATTGAGAAATAGCCCTCATAACAAATAAAATTTTTGTTGTCAGCAAAGACATTCCTAGCTACGTCTCACTGTAAATCATACTTAAGAGGCTCAATGGATACAGACGATCGTAAACTTTACAACGTTACAGTCAATGCATGGAATCGTCCGGTGAAAATCAAAACATAAGGGTAAGTGATACAGATGGCCTTAGAAATTAAAATATTACAATCAATGTAAGGTGAGGACTGTCTGAAAACTTAAAGGGCATAGTGGTACAGATCACTGAAAGATGATGGTCAAGGTAAATAAATTACAACTGAAAATTAAATCAAGGGGCTTAGTATTATAGATGAATTACAACTTACAAGAGTCTGGTTGAGGGGAGGTAAGACCGATGAAAGCCAAACTTAAGGGGATTGGTGTTACATATGACCGTAGACTTTAAAATATTACAGTCAAGAAAAGAAATTACCGCTGAAAAAGAAACATAGGGGTATTAGTTATACAGATGACTACATACTGTGAACCATTACTGTTATTTAAGGAAACTACCGCTGAAAACTAAATTTAAGGGGACTTGGTGATACAATGACCGAAGACATTACAAATTTTCTGTTATTTGAGAAAATTACCACTGAAAAAGAAACATAGGGGGCTTAGTTATACAGGTGACCGAAG